>JANAVB010027600.1:1248620-1351120 GCA_029216955.1 Iris pallida
CGAAGATCCTCAAAGAATGGACACTTCCACCTTGCACTTCTCTTCCAAACTAGGTAGCACCCTCCCTTGATGGTATAGAGAGGTTCTATGGAAGAAATTTGGGGGAAAATGGGAGATTGAGAGATCAAAACTCAAAATCTAGGTTTAGGTTTGGGGGAAACTTAAAATTAGGGAAGAACTTTGAGTGGAGAAGAAGTAGAATGAAGAGGGAGGTCCTCCATCGGTGGCCGACCATGTAAGGGGGTTTCGGGGCATTTGGCTAATGTCCAAAATGCCCTCCAAGCTTCCTTTAGGCCAAATTTTGACTTAGAATTTTTTCGGGTTCGGGACGACCAAGTTAAAATCTACAAATTGGCCGATTAAGTCACGAAAAAATTATCTAAAGGTACCAGAATAATTTATGGGATTTTATGAGCCTTGTCTAACCTAAAATTGGGTCCCGATCAGAGTCTAAGCTACCCGGGTCTCCGATTCAAGTCGAAATGAGTTGAAATTTGAACCCACTCTAAAAATTCTCAAATAACAATAAAATTAAATAAAAATTTCTAAAATTCCAAAAATGCAAAATGACCATTTTACTCCTATTTGTGAAAAGTATGAGTGACAAGTCTACCCACCTTAAAAAAATTCGTCCTCGAAATTGAATGAGAAACTAACACAGCAACATGAATAGAACAAGGAAAGAAAAGAAAGAATTTACCTCAAGGCTCGAAGAGATATAAAATTGCTCCCGCATGTCGTCCTCTCTCTCCCAGGTAGACTCACCTGGAGAGTGGTGCCTCCATACAACACGAACCAAGGGAATGACCTGGTTCCGGAGCACCTTCTCTCTTCGATCCAAGATCTCAACCGGCTTCTCTGGATAGCTGAGTGTCGGTCCCACTTCGATCTCGGAGTGGTCCAAGACATGACTGGGATCTGCTACGTACCGTCTCAGCTGCGACACGTGGAACACGTTGTGCACTCCCTCTAGTGTGGACGGTAACTCCAGTCGGTAAGCCACTGCACCGACCCTACCCAAGATACGGAAAGGTCCGATGTATCGGGACTAAGCTTCCCGCCGCCACTAAAACGAATCGTGCCACGTGTCGAAAAATCCGCAGAACACAAGATCACCAACCTAGAACAAAACACAAGACTTAAAGCTTGATCGAAAACAATCACAATCAGACTCAAATACTAGAAAAATCTAAACTATACCTCAAACTCCAACGGCCTCCGGTGGCTATCGGCCAATGCCGCTGCCTGTCTGCGCCACCGAAGTCTATCTCTGATAACCCTGACCTTCTCTGCAGCATCCACTACCATCTCAGGGCCAAGCAAACCCTCTCGCCGATATCATCCCAAACAAGGAAGTACGCACCTCCGTCCGTATAGAGCCTCGAAAGGTGACATCTCTATACTGGCTTGGTAGCTGTTGTTGTAAGCAAACTCTACCAAGTGAAGGTGGTCCTCCCAAGATCCCCCGAAGTCCAAGACACAGGTACGAAGCATATCCTCGAGGGTCTGAATCGTCCTCTCTGACTGCCCGTCTGTCTGGGGTTGTATGCGGTACCGAACTTGAGCGATGTACCCAAGCTAAGATGTAAACTCCTCCAGAAGTGGAAAGTGAATCCGCTGTCCCGATCCGAGACTAACTCACTGGAACCCTGTGCAATCGGACTATCTGCCGTACGTACATCTTGGCCAGCCTCTCCGTAGACAAACCTACCTTGAAAGGCAAAAATGGGCCGATTTGGTCAATCGATCAACAATAACCCAAATCACATCCTTCCCTCCTGGAGAGCGCTGAAGTCCAGGTACAAAGTCCATAGTGATATGCTACCACTTCCACTCAGGAATGGGTAGTGGCTGGAGCAATCCACCGGGTCTCTGCCTCCTGGCCTTCACCTGCTGGCACACCAAGCATCTAGAAACGAACTGAGCCACCTCGCGTTTTATGCCATACTACCAAACATGCTGTCTCAAGTCTCTATACATCTTGTTGGCCCCAGGATGCATAGAGTACTGAGAACGATGCGCCTCCTGAAGAACCTCCTCCCGAAGTCCTCCGCTCGGCACGCACAATCTGGTACCATGTCTAAACGACCCATCCCCCGCTATAGAGAACTCATCCAACAGTCCTGCCCGGACCTGCTCCCTGATGACCCTCAGAGCCTCATCTTCAAACTGAGCTGCTCTGACTCTGTCCTTCAGCTCTGAATGCACCTGAAGACCCCACATCTGCTCCTCAAACCCAGGAACTATCACCTCTATGTCCAAGCTCTCCAGATCTGCCAGAAGGTGACGATCCATCGTCAAACACATGGCCACGGGATACCTGCTCAAAGCATCCGCAACCACGTTGGCCTTTCCCGGATGGTACTGTAAGAATATATCAAAATCCTTCATCAGCTCTAACCATCGCCTCTGCCTCATATTCAGCTCCTTCTGGGTAAACGTACTTCAAGCTCTTGTGGTCAGTGTAGATCTCCACACGCTCTTCGTACAAATAGTGTTTCCACAGCTTCAAATCAAATATGACCGTCGCCAACTCCAAATCACGAGTCGGGTAGTTTTCTCATGTGGTCGTAACTGCCTAGATGCATAAGCAATTACCTTCCTATGCTGCTGAAGAACGCAACCCAGACCCTTCCCCGAAGCATCATTGTAGATCGTGAATCCTCCGGACCCAGATGGCAACATCAAAATAGGAGCCGACGTCAACCTCGTCTTCAGCTCCTCGAAAGCAGCCTGACACTCATCAGTCCAGACGAACTCCACGTCCTTTCTGGTGAGTCTAGTCATCGGCTATGCTATGCGAGAGAAGTCCTGCACGAACTTCCTATAGTATCCTGCTAAACCCAGAAAGCTCCAAATTTCGGCAACTGAACTGGGGGTCGACCAAGACTCTACCGCCGCAATCTTCCTCTGATCCACCGAAATCCCATCACCGGATACAACATGGCCCAGGAATCCACTCGATCCAAGAAGAACTCGTACTTCGACACTTTCCATACAGCTGCTCCCTCCTCAGAGTCTCTAGCACTATCCGCAGATGCTCCTCGTGCTCCTCAGGCGTCTTCGAATAGATGAGAATGTCATCAATGAAGACCACCACGAACTTGTCAAGGTATGTATGGAATACCTTGTTCATCAAGTTCATGAATACCGCCGAGGAGTTAGTCAACCCCAAACGGCATGACGGTAAACTCATACTGGCCATAGCGGGTACGAAAAGCAGTCTTCAGGATGTCATCCCCCTTCACTCTTAGCTGATGGTACCCCGATCGCAAGTCTATCTTCGAGAACACCCTCGCGCCGCTCAACTGATCAAACAAGTCATCAATCCTGGGCAAAAGATACCTGTTCTTGATAGTGAGGTTGTTGAACGCTCGATAGTCGATACACATCCGTATCGTACCGTCCTTCTTCGGGACAAACAAGACTGGCGCGCCCCAAGGCGAAGAACTGGATCTGATGAAGCCCTTGTCCTGCAGCTCGTCGACTTGCTTCTTTAGCTCCGGCAACTCGCTGTTGTTGATCCGATAGACATGCTGAGAAATAGGCTCAGCACCCGGCATCAAGTCTATCGTGAACTCAACATCTCTGTCCGGCGGCATCCCCGGCAATTCCTCGGGAAAGACATCCAAGAAATCTGTAATAAATGGATGCGGCAACTCCTGCCCCGCCAACAAGGCTCCACAGAATCCATCTCCCGGCTCCGCTGCTCCTCTGGCAAACTGAAACTCCGGCTCTCCTGGCGGACTAAAACAATACTCTGTCTGCTCTACAATCTATGCTAGCATGGTGCCTGCTCAACCAGTCCATCCCGAGTACCACATCGTACCTCAGAAGTGGCATTATGAGCAAGCACGCACTCAAATTCCGGCCTCCCAGAGTCCATGCTAATATTTTAGGAGTGTCAATAATATCGTTATCACTGGAAGCAATGATATGTTCCTACTTCCATTCGAATCCAAACAAATGAAACTAAGGCCTCGTTTGGTTCACGAATTTAAGGAACCAAGAAAGGAAAGTTGTTCCTTTCCTTTGTTTGGTAGCCACAAACTTGGGAATCAATTTCCTGGCAAGGAAGAAAATTGGTGGGAATATGGTTCCACTCAAAATCCATGGAATTCATTTTTCCTCCTCCTTTCCCAACATTTATTACAAAAGTTATAACAAAAGTAACCATGTGTCATTGCTTATTTTACCATTAATATTATTTTTTATAATATTATTTTTATTTTAAAAGGTAAGGATATTATTGGAATATTGTTATATTTTGCTTTCCTTTCCTAGGTAGTTTCTTTGTTTTACCAAACAACGAAAAGGAATATGACAGGAATCCTACTTTCTCATTTCCATGAAAAAAACAAGGAAATTCATTTCCTTTCCGTGAACTAAACGAGGCCTAAGGGTGTGTTTGGTAGGAGGGAAAAGTGGGAGGAAGAAAAATAGAGGAGGGAAAAGTGAATGAAAAGATTCATTTTCTCTTGTTTGGTATGGAAGGAAAATAGGAAGGAATGAAAAGTGGAGGGATTACTTTTCCCTCATAACCTAAGAAATCCAATCCCCCCAAAAGTGGGAGAAAAAGTGGAAGGAAAAGTGGAGGCTTGTATTAATTAACAATTATACCCCCATATGAATGTATTATTTAAAAATTATTTATGAAGTCAAATGGTAAATAAGTGTTTTAGTTGAGGGTAGAATTGGTAAACCCTATATTTTTTACTTTCTTTTCTTCCATTTTTTTTTCATACCAAACAAAGGAAAATGCATCTCTTATCTTTTCCATCCTTGCTACCAAACACAAAGAAAGAAAATAATCTTTTCTTTCCATATGGAAGAAAAATATATCATTATCTTTTTTCTTCCTTCCACTTTTTCATCCTTCCTACTAAACATAGCCTAATGGTTTTTTTTTTTTACTGGTGGATTTAGAAGTGATTGACAACTTCAAATTTGATGTTTAGTAGCAACTTCAAATTTGATGAATTAGATCATATTATGTAACACATGGTAACCGTTAATATATTTTAATTTGGTTAGACTCATTGGCAACAGATGTATATTATTATAGGAAAATACATGTCCAATCGAGTGGGAATCGTGCACGTAGGCGACACTGACGTAATGGTCCTCTATTGATTCCAGTATCGCATGATAGTACCGGATCCTATTAGAATTATCGGAGACCACAACGTCAGCACGGTCTGACGTAGGCGATTTCTTTTTATTCGACAAGCAGCAATGATTATTATACAATTATGCTATTTGGCTCCCAAAATTTTTGGGTGATACCGTCTCCAATTATATGATATCTAACATGGTAACTGACATGACAGCTGACATATCATGTTTTAACCCAAAAAGTTAATTACCCAATTTTTTTTAATTTTTAATGTTAATGCTAATGCTAATGCTAATGCTAATGCTAATTTCAATTTAATGTTAATTTTAATTTTAGTATTAATGTCAAATTTATTGTTAATGTTAAAATTAATGTTAATGTTAATATTAATATTCATGTTAATTTGATATTAATAGGAAATTTTTGACTTTTTCCCACGTGTTAATATGAATTTGTACTTACATCCCACTTTTTAATTTTTTAGACATACATCCCACTTTTGTTACGAAATGTATTTATTTTGTTAAGAAATATATTTGTTTTGTCACGAAAAATATTTTTCGTGACAAAAAATGGGATGTAAGTCAAATAAAATTAAAAAAATGGGATGTAAGTACAAATTCATATCAATAATTGGGATGAAAGTCAAAAAATTCCATATTAATATTAATTTTAATGTTAATGCTAATTTTAATTTAATGTTAATATTAATTTTAATGTTAATGTTAATGTTAAAGTTAATATTAATGTTATGTTAATTTTAATATTAATATTAATATTCATGTTAATTTGATATTAATTTTAATTTGAAATTTTTTGACTTTCATCCCACTTATTAATATGCATTTGTCCTTATATCCCATTTTTTAATTTTTTTAGACTTACATTCCAATTTTTGTCACTAAAAGTATTTTTCGTGACAAAACAAATATTTTTCGTGACAAAATAAATATTTTTTGTGACAAAAGTGGGATGTAAGTCCAATAAAATTAAAAAGTGGGATGTAAGTACAAATTCATATTAACAAGTGGGATGAAAGTTATTTTTTAATTTTAATTTTAATATTAATTTTAATGTTTAATTTTGCCATATTAACTGTCATGTCATCAGCTATATCATATGTCATATAATGGAAGATGATATCATCTAAAATTTTTGGGAGCTAAATAATATTTTTGATTATTGTATATAAGAGCAACTTCAATTTGATGAATTAGGTCATATTATGTAACCGGAAAATGCTCTGCGTAACTATACGTGATAGTCTCTAATTCAATTGAAAGATATTATAATTGAATAATTTTTCATAGTTGATGTTAATTTAATAAATTAATTTCTGACTTTTTCATTAATTTAAATTATATGAGGACATGACGACAAATATCTATTTATTTTTTGTACTGGATTTAATCGTCCTTGATGAATCTCAGCTTTGCACCTGGAGATGTGATCTACTCATCACACATTTAGAAATGATGTAGAAACATCATAACAGAGTAATTCAGTATCATCTTCCTAACCAAAACACCGTCATGTTTGACGTACAAAAATATTCATCAACCAATTAAGTAATCTAGCAGACATATAAAAAGAAAATAATTTCGACGTTAGGACTTTCATGCTACATCGCAGCTGTTTTAGCCCAATATCTAACTTTCATCATTTATTAATAGAAACAATAATATACTCTCACACCATTATGTATCCGCACAAATATATTTTACTTTGGTTAGACCCGTTGGCAACGTATGTATATTATTATAGGAAAATACATGTCGAATCGAGTAGGAATCGTACACGTATACGACACTGACGTAACGATTTTTTATTAATTTCAGCATCTTTTGTTAGTACCGGGACCTATTAGAACTATCGGAGACCACAACGTTAGCATGATCTGACTTACGCAAAAAAAAATTTTATTCGACAAGCAGCAATGATTATTATAAGAGCAACTTCAAATGTGATGAATTAGGTCATATTATGTAACTAGAAAATGCTCTATGTAACTATACGTGGTAACCGTTAATTCACGGATACTAAAGTAGAAATAGGCCAATTTTTCTACTTTAGTATGTCTGCTATCATTAACGATAATTAGTTCGACGAAGATCAGCCTCGCTCTCATGGCGACCATCTTCTTCCTTCTCAGGATCCTCCGCTATTCTTCATACATCCTTCCCTAACTACTTTCCTTCCATTCTCTCTTTTCCACCATTCTCATCTGTTAGTGCCGGGACACAATTTTTCGATGGAAACAGAGAATTCGTAACAATTGTAAAAACAATCGTTATTACGTAACACTTCACAGAAGGTACGTAACAGAAATTTCACTAATGCAACACTTCACAGAAGGTGCGCAAATTTCTACTAACACAAACACTTCACCGAAGGTGCGCTAATAGAATTCTGATAATACCAACGTAAACACTTCACCGAAGGTGCGCTAATAGAATCCTGATAAATGAAGAAGGTGACAGGCGAAAGATGGAAAAACTCCTGCTGGAGTGAATGATCACCGTTGCTCAAAGCTTTATTCGTCCCACACGAATAGCTTCCAGGAACCAACAAGTTCGTCGGAGAACTTGGAACACTCTTGCTCTTCTGACTCCTCGGATGAACACGAACTCCCGTGCAAAACTCAACGCTGGTAAAATACCTCTCTTCTCTCTCACAGCTTCTAAACACTTGTAAACTTTCTGTCTACTATTTGTGTACAAGTTTCTTACTGTGAGAGAGAAGGAGGAGACCTTATATAGGCCCCTGCAACAACTGCCCGGTTAGCACAATATTAGGGACGTGGTAATAACCATCCCGAACATGGAGCAACCGCTCAGGACATACAAAGACACGTTCTGCCGCAAGTTGTGCCACTCGCGTAACCAGCGTGATTTGCACTTTACGCAATCAGCCATTTTACGTAACCTGCGCACACTACGCACTCTACGCACACTGCGTACGCTGCGTACGCTGCGCACACTGCGCACTCTGTGCACTTTACGCACACTACACGCACTAGACTGCGTACTGGGCTGCGTAGCTGGGCTAGCGTAACTGGGCTCGCGTAACGGGCCGCGTAACGTGGTCGTGCAAGTGGCTCGCGCAACTTAAGCGCACGATGCGTCTAGCGACGATGCTGACGTGCTAAGTGCAAAGTGCGCCAACAAAATGCCACATTACGCCTCATGAGCCCTTGAGCCTGAGTCCGAGTCCGAGTTGCTAAGCCCCTATGGGGCTTAGCTCCTATGAAAATAAATTTCCCAAAAGCAAAAAGCATGAATGCTTTCAATTGTTGATTTAGCCTTTTTTTCCATTAGAAAAATAACCCCACATGCACACCCATGTGTACCTCCACACCACATGTGCATCTCTAGAATAGGAAAGCTAATATATAAAGATACATTTGTTTTGGCCTAGCCGATGTGGGACTAAAGTTCTAAACAAAAGAGGCCAAAATCCAACAATCTCCCACATATCTCTATATATATGGGTATAAGTGTTCTCCACAGTAACTGTCCATCATGCATTAGGAGAGATGTCGCTGACGACTTGAATCTTCCCGCATGGGTCAAACAACAGACTATAATACAAGAATGGACTAAGCCTTGAATTCTGCATCATAGCTGAAATTTTTCCCACTCACATAATGTAATTATATGTGCTTTTGGCTACACATTAAATGTAAACCCCCAAAATTTATAATTGATTTTTGTAATGTAATTAATTATTATTATGCCTTTCATTAGTTATAGATTTATTTACTACTAAGTTATTAGTATATATATATATATATATATATATATATATATATATATATATATATATATATATGTTAATATATGTGTGAAATTTAGTATTTCTATAAATTTTTTTTTTAATAAATTCTAGGATTTTTAGGAATTTAATTGTGAATTTTGAGATTTTTGCTAACTTGAAATATATATATATATATATATATATATATATATATATATATATATATATAATATATATATATATATATATATATATATATATATATATATATATATATATATATATATATATAATAACAAATGTTAAAAAAAAAAAGTGGGGCCCGGCATAAACCCCAGCAAGGGGGGGGGGGGGGGGGGGCGGCCAGGCTGTGTTGATAACACAGGTGAATGGTTGTATGTTAAAGTAGTAAAGAAGTAAATATATATATAAGTCAACCAACAAAAAAAAAGAGCGGGCCCCACCCTTGTTCATGGTTGCTGCAGCAACCGAACAAAACTTTTTAAACCCGTGGGCCATCGGATTTTGTATGGGTAATAATAGTAGTAATAGGATTTCCGTCCCACTTGTTATATATATAACTTTTTCCACAAGCCCCAAAACCCTAATCTTCCAAAACGAAAGTTGAGGCTGATTATACCCTCTTCAACTACGAATTCGTTTCACCATCGGCGGAGCTTTGTGCGCGACGAACGGAGCATCGGAAGTCAGCCTCACGTCACCCACGGAGCAGTTTTCCCACTCAAGGTACCCTACTTCCCTACGACGTAACTTTTTACTCGTAGCACCGATTTTCGATCCGTAAGATTTTCTGGAAAGTAGACTTGACCCTCTTCGAGATCGATGGATTTCGAAAACAACCCATCGACTTGCTCGAAAAATTGAGATGAAGTTGAACAAAAATCTGTTTTCTGTACTACTATAAAACTGTTTTAAACTGACAACTTGTCGGCCAATTTTCTTGTTGTACAGTAAAATAATGTAGGAACTAATCCAAAACAATAAAAGACAACATAACGGAGATCACAACGCATCTTCTGAATCGTTGTTTCGATTAACGTGTAAGAAATAAACTGATGTTGAAGTTGGAGAAAAATCTGTGTTAATTTATATAAAATTTCAGAATTTTCTCCGATACGACGTACGTTCCGATAAACCGGGCGACGTGGTCGCATGCTATATGCATCGAAAGGCGCGTATGGATGTTGCGGACGTATGGGAACTGACGGAACTCAGTTTCGTCGCGTGTGCGTGACGAAACCAATGCGTATCCGTCGAGATACCCCCGTATCGGCGTTTTGCAAACTTGCCTATAACTTCGTGTACGGTTGTCGGATCGAGACGAAACTTGGGCCAACAGGTCCGAATCAAAATTTTGGTCCTGTGTGCCAAGTTTGGTTCGATTCTGAGAAGGTCGAATCGGAACCCATTTTGGCGGGCCCGCGACCCACTCAAACGGGCGAATTTGTACACGGCTCATCGGAATCCAAAACTGGACATGCCGTTGAGTTCCTCTCCTTAAACTGAATCCGTAGACATGTAGTTTGACGACTTTAGAGACCATAGACTTTGGCACGCGTTTCGGTGCAAAGCGAGTCCAACGGTAGATATCGTTTTGACCAGAAATTATGATTTTGCCCCTGTTCCAGAATTTGACTTTTGGACATGCATTTTCTAGGTATATCTTATTCACCGAGATCAATTTTGATGTTTGTTTCAGCGTTTGGAGTCATCTGTGATTTGTGAGTTTTTGTGCTGACACTTGCTACTCTTGGATTTGCCCTTCTCGAACCGCAGGTAAGATACCTTGCCACCTTACTCTGTGATTATTATATTCTTATTTTTAGTTGTTATTTTCAGCATTTCTTATTTTTTGATATTTAAACTGTGCGTCCAAGTCACACTTGGGTGCAAGCGACTATATCAGTCATTTTTTTCGCTTTATTTATTTTCTCTTGCATTGACTTAGTTTATTGACCACCCATTGATGTTGAGGTATTGGTATATCTCATACGGCCTTGACACTTGTTGTATCACGTGATGTGAGTCACATATAGGACACGTATCCGCGTAGTCGGCTGGCCACCGATACGTATGGTGCGTGCGACGGATAGGAGTAACTGCCAATAGATTGCATGCTAGTAGACTTGGCAGTTACTAAAGGTACATATGAGTCATGGATGTGACTCTAATAGGCATTGGGTGGGAAGAACAGTTCCTTAACGTATGGGTCATATATGCAGTGTCCTGATTGCCGGTTATCTCCAGTGGGAGGTACGGTCCTGCTAGCCGGTTATCTCCAGTGGGAGGTACGGTCCTGATTGCCGGTTATCTCCAGTGGGAGATACGGTCCTGATTCCTGATATTCCTGATCCTGCCCATGCGTCAAAGGTTTGTTCTTATTGCATTATCACTGTAGACTAGTTAGGCACCTGATTGCATACATATTTTTTTCTTTATATTATATATCACAGTTATTATGGCATGGTATTTTCTTGTATCTTGTTACGTCCCTCTGAGGACCTGGTTATCTCTCCAGGATTAGACGACTTCCCGCAGGAGTACGGAGTAGCTCTGGATCCAGCTTACATTGATACCGAGTCAGTTCCTACTGATTTCTAGTCTATTCTTTGTTGGAGACATTAGTGGACATTATTTTTACATCTCTTTTCTTTCTAATCTGCGGAGGTTGGACTCCGATCTTGTGGGACTATTTTTCTGTCACGCCCCAGAACCAGAATACTGGAGAGCGGGGGCGAACATAGCCAGCTACGTATATTGAATAGAATACATCTCAACTATACGGTCACGGCTGTCTAGATATGAGGGCTTACTACAAGCCAACGGTCTCTTAAGGTCGAGCCTACTGTCTCAATCTCAAGCAAGTAATATAGTTACAAGATGTTTGACCATCAAATATACAATAAAAGGCGTCCCAAATATTACATATCAGCTGATCATGAAGCTAGTCGTACAAAATGCTAGGACTAGCAAGAGTTAAGTCATACATGATCAACCCTAGGATATGTTAATCATGTTTACAGCCCGTAGGCAGACAGTAAGTAAAGTGCATCGAGCTAACAGGTGCTCGTCGGCTAAACGCCTCAAAAGAATAACTTTACAATAGAGTGAGCGAAACAGAATAGAAAACCCACTCGTAGCCCGGGTTCCTTCTAGTCGCCACCATCGGGCTGGAGGTTCGGTAGATCCTCGGGTGCTGCTCCGAAATCTGGCCACACAAAACCAGCTGGGTCAAACCCCAGAAAGAGCATGTGCCACAAAGGAGGCCACAAAATAAGAACAAAAGTCAGCATATCAGAACATAAGAAAATAAAAGAAAAGTACAAGTAATAAAGAGCACGTTAGGACAATAAACGACTAGGGACGTGGAACCATTCGGGAAACCAGGTTACAACCCGTAAACCAAACAAGGACCGGGGTTGTAACCTTTCGCCTGAATAGCTCCTTGTCTCTACCCAATTATTGTTGAAGCAAGTAAAACAATCATGTTCAGGGGTACCAGGGTACAGGGACTAGACAAGACTTAGACAGGGCTAGACATCATCCATTCACAAGCGGCCAAGCAATTACTACGGCTTACTACTTTAACTAACTAGGGTTATCACAAGCCTAATTACTAACAAGATGCAAGTGAGAATTTTCTAGTCCCAAGCCCTGCAGACCATCCAGTTATCCTTCCGCGGGTTGAGAGTATGGTTGGGTACATTGTCCCGGAGACAATATACCCTTAGGTGACTTAGAGGGTGCAACACATGACAGTGCACTGGAAATGTGCTCTACTCGTCGGCAAGCTACAAGTCCAATTAAGAGCGCCCAGATAACGAGATTGCCTGTGACTGGAAATTCTCCATGAACTATAGTTTGATCTAGTCATTAGCCTAATCCATATTCAGTATAAATCCCTGACCGTGGGAACCAGGGAGTCACGTCCTAGACATGATGCAAGACAAGACAAGTGGATTGCACAAGCAAGCAAGCAGGAACACCCACGGTGTCAAGTTGATTATACGAGTCAAGTTACAAGTTACAAGTCAAGTCAAGTCAGGAGTGCGCCGCCACGGGCCACTATCAAGTTATCAAGATAAATCATGTCAGGGTACTTGTCAGGAGTGCGCCACGACAGGCCACTATCATGTCAGGTTAGTCATGTCAGGAGTGCACCACTATGGGTCACTGTCGTGTTATGCTAGTTCCTTGTCATACCATGCCATGTACAATAGTCATTCCAAACATGTTAAGTGAAATCAAGTTCATGACAAAAGGCGTAAGGATATAAAATGGGCGTAAAATATCTAATAAACTATCAATATACTGGGCTATAGAAGAGCCAAGCTTAGAGAAATAAAACCAAAACTCCAAGAGCCAATGGATTGCGCAAGGGGTCAGGGGGTTGGATTGCGCAGGTGTCAGCTGCGCAGGGTGCCAAGTGCGCAGGGGCACAGGGCGCAGGGGCAGATGGCACATGGGTCAGATTGCGTATGAACAGACTGTGCAGGAGTGAACTGCGCAGGGGTGGATTGTGCATGAGCAGACTGCGCAGGAGTGAACTGCGCAGGGGTGGATTGCGCATGAGCAGACTGCGCAGGAGTGAACTGTGCAGGGTGAAGTGCGCAGGAATGGTTGGCGCATGGGGCTGAGCGCAGTTCACCATAGGGCAAGCTGCGCGATCGGTACTTCGCTAAAGAGCGCAGGCCTAGAGGGGCTGCGCAGTCCAGCACTGCGCTAAAGAGCGCAGGCTGCAGGCTGCTACTCCAGACCGAAAAGAACACCAAGAATTCAAATTTTCATATCTTTGTCAAATCAAAGCCAAATCTAGATTTTCAAAGTTCTAACTTGAGTAAAATTGAATTCTCTTTCTCATGGAAGCATCAAAACCGACAAAAATCCAACCAAAATAGATCAAAACCATGTAAATCCGAAAATAGTTAAAACCTAGATCTAGAACAATGGAGACTCCAAATCATAAAATATCAAGTTCTAATGTTGATCACCATGGCCTAATCTAGCTAATAAACAAATAAAATGTGGTTCTCATGTGATGGCAAGGTGCACTTGCCTATAGGTGTTGGTGAGTTGTGTAGAGGAAGGAAGAAGAAGGAGATGGAGAAGTAAATGAAAAATAAAGAGGAGAGAGAAAAGTTAGGTGGGATTTAATGAGGGTGAGTTGTGTTGTGTTGAGGGTGGAGTGTAGGTTAAAGTGCTCCAATGCATTTTAAACCAAACCAAACCAATCCTACTCCACAAAATAAAACCAAGCCAAGTAAAACCCAATTACGAGAACCAAAATCTGCAAGTCAAGCCAATTACAAGTACATGCCAAAATTCAAGAAAATAAATACAGGTCTGAAATACATGCAAGCTTGACAAAATACGTATTCAGAATATGGGTGTTACAACTCTACCCACCTTAAAAGAATTCCGTCCTCGGAATTTAATTAAGAGGCTAGAGAGACAACGACAAGCTATATTAATCATAGGCAAGCTATAACCAGGCAAGCAATCAGACAATCATACATGCAAGCAAGGGATGGAAAGCATAAGGCATAAGGAAGACATTATACCTTACGAGTCAAACAAGTCGGGATATCGTGATCGGATGTCATCCTCACACTCCCACGTTTGACTCTCCCAAGGATCGATGAACTCAAGCCACGCGAACTAAACTGATAGTCTTGCGCTTGAGGTCTCTCCCTTTGGTCAAACAGGGACACGAGCCTCTCCTCATACGAAAAGGTTGATGCCAACAACCAATTCCGAATGGTCTAGGATATGGCTCGGGTTCGGGATATACCGTCTTAATTATGATACATGAAACATGACATGTGTCCCGCATAACGACGGAGGAAAGCAAGAAAATATGACACAGATACCTCTCTGTCGATCCTGGATCTGGGCCCGAGCCAGGGCGAACTGCTGAGGCCTCTGTTGCTGGAAGGCTTGGGCCTGAGGCGGCAATGGCCTCGGAGGCTGGTACTACTGCTGCTCTGGTGCGGGTGCTGGTCCCCTTACCGAGGGACTAGTCTGAGCCGATGATGAACTGGCCCTATTCGGACAGGACCCTATCTTGTGGTCCGGTGTCCCACAAGCCAAACACAATCCCTGAGCTCTACGACACTCTGAAACAACGTGTCCTGGCTTCCTACAATGAGTGCAGCCCATTGCGGAAGACTGCTTCTGCTTCTGTTGCTGAGGGAACGTGACCGACGTTACTGAGGCCACCTGCCTCGGAGTTCCAATTGTCAAGGCCCTGACTGCTGGGGCTGGTGCTGTCGACTGGGTCATCTGGCCGTGAGATCGCTTCCGACCTCCGGTCCTGTCTACGATCCTGTGGGAGGTATACTCGTGCCTCCTGGCTGCCCTCAACACTGCATCAAAAGTCTGATGTTCAAACTGTTCCACCGCTAAAAAAATCTTGAGGTGGAGCCCTTGCTGGAACCGCTGGGCTGTATCAAACTCGGTCGCCACCAAAGTGGGAGCAAACCGACTAAGCCTGGAGAACTCGGCCGCATATCCATCGACCGTCCTGCCTCCTTGCTTCAGATTGGTGAACTTGGTCTGTAGATCGTACCGAGCCACCGCATCGAAGTACTTAGTCTGGAATCCCTCTCTGAATAGTGCCCATGGAATAGGGGCCACTAATCCCATGGCCTGTGCTGCCCACCAGCTGCGGGCAAGATCCAGCAACTGTAGACGCACTACGGCCACCTTTTCGTCCTCCGGGGTTTTGGCTGCCTCTAGAATGACTTCAGTATCCTAGAGCCACGCGTCAGCAGCGATAGCATCTTCACTGCCATCGAAGAATGGAGGGTTCAGGCGCTTGAAACTGTTCGCTGCACTATTCCTTGGATGACCGCCTCTGTTCAGAGCATCTTCCACTGCCTGGTGCAAGGCGTCTCCTCTGCGATCTTGAGAAGTTATCAAGGTCCTGATGAGACCTACCAAGGTGCCATCATCCGGCTCAGCAGGCTGAACAGGCTGAACTGGGGGCTCTCCTCCAGGAGGTATAACTCGGGAGGCAACTCCGGAATGCTGGGCTTGATCTCCAGGTTGCTGCTGGTCTGCGGGAGGTGCTCCACCTTGCTGATCGGCGGGGTCAGGTACAGTGCCGCTGAAGAAGACGACACAGGGAAAATAATAAGGAAGGACCAGGACAGATCAACGATACAAGCACATGATCAAGGCAAGAATCCAGAGATTCAGAGGATATGAACGGAGATCAAGGACGAGTAATGATTGAGACATCTATTCGGTAAACCCTCACATTTCTTGATTGACAGACCTGCATGGGCCACCACTTAAACCATGTCACGCCCCAGAACCAGAATAATGGAGAGCGGGGGCGAACATAGCCAGCTACGTATATTGAAATAGAATACATCTCAACTATACGGTCACGGCTGTCTAGATATGAGGGTTTAATACAAGCCAACGGTCTCTTAAGGTCGAGCCTACTGTCTCAATCTCAAGCAAGTAATATAGTTACAAGATATTTGACCATCAATATACAATAAAAGGCGTCCCAAATATTATATATCAGCTGATCATGAAGCTAGTCATACAAAATGCTAGGACTAGCAAGAGTTAAGTCATACATGATCAACCCTAGGATTTGTTAATCATGTTTACAGACCGTAGGCAGACAGTAAGTAAAGTGCATCGAGCTAACATGTGCTCGTCGGCTAAACGCCTCAAAAGAATAACTTTACAATAGAGTGAGCGAAACAGAATAAAAAACTCACTCGTAGCCCGGGTTCCTTCTAGTCGCCACCATCGGGCTGGAGGTTCGGTAGATCCTCGGGTGCTGCTCCGAAATCTGGCCACACAAAACCAGCTGGGTCAAACCCCAGAAAGGGCAAGTGCCACAAAGGAGGCCACAAAATAAGAACAAAAGCCAGCATATCAGAATATAAGAAAATGAAAGAAAAGTACAAGTAATAAAGAGCACGTCAGGACAATAAACGACTAGGGACGTGGAACTATTCGGGAAACCAGGTTACAACTCGTAAACCAAACATGGACCGGGGTTGTAACCTTTCGCCTGAATAGCTCATTGTCTCTACCCAATTATTGTTGAAGCAAGTAAAACAATCATGTTCAGGGGTACCAGGGTACAGGGACTAGACAAGACTTAGACAGGGCTAGACATCATCCATTCACAAGCGGCCAAGCAATTACTACGGCTTACTACTTTAACTAACTAGGGTTATCACAAGCCTAATTACTAACAAGATGCAAGTGAGAATTTCCCAGTCCCAAGCCCTGCAGACCATCCAGTTATCCTTCCGCGGGTTGAGAGTATGGTTGGGTACATTGCCCCGGAGATAATATACCCTTAGGTGACTTAGAGGGTGCAACACATGACAATGCGCTGAAAATGTGCTCTACTCGTCGGCAAGCTACAAGTCCAATTAAGAGCGCCCAGATAACGAGATTGCCTGTGACTGGAAATTCTCCATGAACTATAGTTTGATCTAGTCATTAGCCTAATCCATATTCAGTATAAATCCCTGACCGTGGGAACCAGGAAGTCACGTCCTAGACATGATGCAAGACAAGACAAGTGGATTGCACAAGCAAGCAAGCAGGAACACCCACGGTGTCAAGTTGATTATACGAGTCAAGTTACAAGTTACAAGTCAAGTCAAGTCAGGAGTGCGCCGCCACGGGCTACTATCAAGTTATCAAGATAAATCATGTCAGGGTACTTGTCAGGAGTGCGCCACGACGGGCCACTATCATGTCAGGTTGGTCATATCAGGAGTGCACCACTAGGGTCACTGTCATGTTATGCTAGTTCTTTGTCATACCATGCCATGTACAATAGTCATTCCAAACATGTTAAGTGAAATCAAGTTCATGACAAAAGGCGTAAGGATATAAAATGGGCGTAAAATATCTAATAAAATATCAATATACAGGGCTATAGAAGAGCCAAGCTTAGAGAAATAAAACCAAAACTCCAAGTGCCAATGGATTGCGCAAGGGGTCAGGGGGTTGGATTGCGCAGGTGTCAGCTGCGCAGGGTGCCAAGTGCGCAGGGGCACAGGGCGCAGGGGCAGATGGCGCATGGGTCAGATTGCGCATGAACAGACTGCACATGAGTGAACTGCGCAGGGGTGGATTGCGCATGAGCAGACTGCGCAGGAGTGAACTGCGCAGGAGTGGATTGCGCATGAGCAGACTGCGCAGGAGTGAAGTGCGCAGGGTGAAGTGCGCAGGAATGGTTGGCGCATGGGGCTGAGCGCAGTTCACCATAGGGCAAGCTGCGCGATCGGCACTGCGCTAAAGAGCGCAGGCCGAGAGGGGCTGCGCAGTCCAGCACTGCGCTAAAGAGCGCAGGCTGCAGGCTGCTACTCCAGGCCGGGAAGAACACCAAGAACACCAAGAATTCAAATTTTTATATCTTTGTCAAATCAAAGCCAAATCTAGATTTTCAAAGTTCTAATTTGAGTAAAATTGAATTCTCTTCCTCATGGAAGCATCAAAACCGATAAAACTCCAACCAAAATAGATCAAAACCATGTAAATCCAAAAATAGTTAAAACCTAGATCTAGAACAATGGAGACTCCAAATCACAAAATGTCAAGTTCTAATGTTGATCACCATGGCCTAATCTAGCTAATGAACAAATAAAATATGGTTCTCATGTGGTGGCAATGTGCACTTGCCTATGGGTGTTGGTGAGTTGTGTAGAGGAAGGAAGAAGAAGGAGATGGAGAAGTAAATAAAAAATAAAGAGGAGAAAGAAAAGTTAGGTGGGATTTAATGAGGGTGAGTTGTGTTATGTTGAGGGTGGAGTGTAGGTTAAAGTGCTCCAATGTATTTCAAACCAAACCAAACCAATCCTACTCCACAAAATAAAACCAAGCCAAGTAAAACCCAATTACGAGAACCAAAATCTGCAAGTTAAGCCAATTACAAGTACATGCCAAAATTTGAGAAAATAAATACAGGTCTGAAATACATGCAAGCTTGACAAAATACGTATTCAGAATATGGGTGTTACATTTTCATAGTTGTTTGGAGTGAGTATGTTCACCCTGCTATCTTTTGACACTCTTATTTATTTATTTGGACTTTATTATCTTCTGTGTTGAGCTGTGATGAGATTAGATATGTTATTCTGGCCTGTGATTATTTTATTATAGCTTATGTGCATATATGAGGATTCCATATATTGGAGTATTCTTCGTATATGTGCGTTGGCATGTTCACGTACTTGGTCTTACATATTTTGGGACTGGGGCGTTACATATTTTTGTGGTGGCCCATGCAGGTCAGAGTATATTGTTGGGTTACATGACTGTGCCCAACAAGCCTGCATATAGGAATAGGAATATCTCATCCAGAACTACTACTACCTCTTGACTTCCAATCTTTTTTTTTTGAAACTTCCTTGATTATTTGATTTTCTCATATCTAATCTTCCTAATATCGTCCCATTATTCTTCGTGCCAACAGTATGAATCTAAGAAGCGGACATTCTTCTGCCTTGGCCCTCATATCTGGCGAAGAAGCCAACCCGGAGGGACAGAATCCTCCGATGACTCCAGTGACACCATACCGGTCGGGACAGCAGCAGACTGCCACACCTCCAACAACAGTGCACCAAGAGACTCAAGATCCCCCAGCCAATCAAACTGGACAGGTCCCTGCAGCACCCTTAGGAGGGACGGTACCACCTCCACCACCATTCCCTCAATAATTTCTACCACAGTCAGGCCCACAGATGTCTCCCCCACCGACTGATGGGAGCCCTACTACTCAGTTCATGTACGCAATGATGCAGGCTCAGTGGCAGCAGACTGAACTGATGAGACAGACGATGATGGCAGCATTAGCTAGTCCTCTACCACCACCTCCAGTACCAGCACCAGTACCGGCTCTGCATCCTTATGAAGGCTCTATCAAGAACTTTACAGATATGAACCCTAAGCCTTTCAGTGGAACGGAGAAGCCACTAGAGGTGTCACAGTGGCTTATTAGTACCGAGAAGCTACTGAAGGCATCCCAGTTGCCAGCTCGAGATTGGATGACAGCAGTGGACCTACTGCTAGAAGATAATGCTCACCACTGGTGGAAGGTGGAAGAGAGACGATTAGGCACTGGGACCACTTGGAAGCAGTTCTATGATTTATTTTATGGAAGGTTCTTTCCTATTCATGTTCGAGATGGTCTCTACGACCAGTTCCTTCATCCGAAGCAAGGGAATATGACAGTTGATGAGTATGACTCAGAGTTCAATCGCCTGAGTAGATTATTTGGTGCGGGATTAATTTCGATAGAGTTAGAGAAGGCAAGGAGATTTCACCAGGGGCTTGCACCAGAGCTCAAGTCTTATACGACTACCCAGTCTCGAGTCTCACATTCAGCTGTCCTGATAGAAGCTCGTGCTCAGGAGATTCTTCGCAAGGAGCAGCAGCAGACCCCGAGATGCCATACGCTGGCAGCTACACCTACGGGATCGACACAGAGTGGACCTATCAGAAGGGCTACAGGACAGCAGCAGAAGTGGTCTGCGCCTTATCAGAAGCCTACTTGCAATTTCTGTGGAAAGCCATGGCATCTCCAAAAAGACTGCAGAACTCGACTTGGAGCATGCTTGAGATGTGGCTCGTTACAACACAAGGTGAGAGAGTGTCTAGAGCAATAATCACTAGTTTATGCCCAGCAGGCCCCGAGACCGGCAGTTCCAACACTACCAGCACCCGGGCCAGTAGTAGGATCACCTAGCCTACCATTACTTCCCCAGCCAGTACAGCACGACAGGACTAGAGCTCGGGACCTCAGTCAGAACTATGGACATGCCTTCTCGCTGGCAGTAGAGAATGTGGGAGTAGATGGAGAAGTCATAGCAGGTACGATTTTAATTACAATATTTTCGATTATCATAGCTTGACATAAGATCCATACCCCCATTAGTTTAGTCTAGGCCATAGAAATCAGACTGTAGAATGATTGGATAAACACGAACACCGGACACAGCTTAGATTCTTGAACAAATTGTTCCAATCACCAATCCCGCGTACATACTTTGACCACTTTGACTAACACCGTAATTATAGCCTAGTTTTTGCAAGCTTATTCTTCATCGAGCTTGATCATGACATGATTTATTGGGTGTGCACCCACTAATATATTGTTTAATCAGAACCGGTGCATGATGGTCTGATCAACCTAGTGCATTTTGGTTCGCCTTCACATATTATTCTACGTGGATGAGGACATAGTCAAACTCGTCCCCGGAGTCTCATCCGCGACCGTCTTGACAATTCCCCTTTGAATTATTTCATAGCCTATGGACCTCGTACTCGTGCTCAATAGCATCGTCTATGAATTCTTTATGGACCTTGTCTTTCACTTATTTTTAGAAAGATGATGCACGGTGAATGAACCCAAGGTACCACTTTAAATCGTGTGGTTGTATCCTCACCTTAAACTACTCTATTTATCTCTCAACCCCCTACCTTAGTTTAATTTCGAGGACAAAATTTTCTTTAAGTTGGGTAGGATGTAAACCCCCAAAATTTATAATTGATTTTTGTAATGTAATTAATTATTATTATGCCTTTCACTAGTTATAGATTTATTTACTACTAAGTTATTAGTATAATTAATGTAGGTGTGTATATATATATGTTAATATATGTGTGCAATTTAGTATTTCTATAAAAAAAGATTTTAATAAATTCTAGGATTTTTAGGAATTTAATTGTGAATTTTGAGATTTTTGCTAACTTGAAAGATATATATATATATATATATATATATATATATATATATATATATATATATATAATAACAAATGTTAAAAAAAAAAAGTAGGGCCCGGCCTAAACCCCAACAAGGGGGGGGGGGGGGGGCGGCCAGGCTGTGTTGATAACACAGGTGAATGGTTGTATGTTAAAGTAGTAAAGAAGTAATATATATATATAAGTCAACCAACAAAAAAAAAAAGAGCGGGCCCCACCCCTGTTCATGGTTGCTGCAGCAACCGAACAAAACTTTTTAAGCCCGTGGGCCATCGGATTTTGTATGGGTAATAATAGTAGTAATAGGATTTTCGTCCCACTTGTTATATATATAACTTTTTCCACAAGCCTCAAAACCCTAATCTTCCAAAACGAAAGTTGAGGCTGATTATACCCTCTTCAACTACGAATTCATTTAACCAGCGGCGGAGCTTTGTGCGCGACGAACGGAGCATCGGAAGTCAGCCTCGCGTCACCCACGGAGCAGTTTTCCCACTCAAGGTGCCCTACTTCCCTACGACGTAACTTTTTACTCGTAGCACCGATTTTCGATCCGTAAGATTTTCTGGAAAGTAGACTTGACCCTCTTCGAGATCCTCTAGATGGATTTCAAAAAAAACCCATCGACTTGGTCAAAAAATTGAGATGAAGTTGAACAAAAATCTATTTTCTGTACTACTATAAAACTGTTTTAAACCGACAACTTGTCGGCCAATTTTCTTGTTGTACAGTAAAATAATGTAGGAACTAATCCAAAACAGTAAAAGACAACATAACCGAGATCATAACGCGGGATCGTTGTTTCGATTAACGTGAAAGAAATAAACTGATGTTGAAGTTGGAGAAAAACCTGTGTTAATTTATATAAAATTTCAGAATTTTCTCTGATACGACGTACGCCCCGACAAATCGGGTGACGTGGTCGCGTGCTATATGCATCGAAAGGCGCGTATGGACGTTGCGGACGTGTCGGAACTGACGGAACTCAGTTTTGTCGCGTGTGCGTGACGAAACCAACGTGTATCCGTCGAGATACCCCCATATCGACGTTTTGCAAACTTGCCTATAACTTCGTGTACGGTCGTCGGATCGAGGCAAAACTTGCGCCAACAGGTCCGAATTGAAATTTTGGTCCTGTGTGCCAAGTTTGCTTCGATTCTGAGAAGGTCGAATCGGAACCCATTTTGGCGGGCCCGTGACCCACTCAAACGGGCGAATTTGTACACGGCTCATCGGAATCCAAAATTGGACATACCGTTGAGTTCCTCTCCTCAAACTGAATCTGTAGACATATAGTTTGATAACTTTAGAGACCATAGGCTTTGGCACGCGTTTCGGTGCAAAGCGAGTCCAACGGCGGATATCGTTTTGACCCAAAATTACGATTTTGCCCCTGTTCCAGAATTTGACTTTTAGACATGCGTTTCCTAGGTATATCTTCTTCACCGAGATCATTTTTGATGTTTGTTTCAGCGTTTGGAGTCATCTGTGATTTGTGAGTTTTTGTGCTGACACTTGCTACTCTTGGATTTGCCCTTCTCGCACCGCAGGCAAGATACCTTGCCACCTTACTATGTGATTATTATATTCTTATTTTTCGTTGTTATTTTTAGCATTTCTTATTTCTCGATATTTAAACTGTGCGTCCAAGTCACACTTGGGTGCAAGCGACTCTATTGGTCGTTTTTCTCGCTTTATTTATTTTCTCTTGCATTGACTTAGTTTATTGACCATCCATTGATGTTGAGGTATTGGTATATCTCATACGGCCTTGACACTTATTGTATCATGTGATGTGAGTCACATGTAGGACATGTATCTGCGTAGTCGGCTGGCCACCGATACGTATGGTGCGTACGACGGATATGAGTAACTGCCAATAGATTGCATGCTAGTAGACTTGGTAGTTACTAGAGGTACATATGAGTCATGGATGTGACTCTAATAGGCATTGGATGGGAAGAACAGTTCCTTAACGTATGGGTCATATATGCAGTGTCCTGATTGCCGGTTATCTCCAGTGGGAGGTACGGTCCTGCTAGCCGGTTATCTCCAGTGGAAGGTACGGTCCTGATGCCGGTTATCTCCAGTGGGAGATACGGTCCTGATTCCTGATATTCCTGATCCTGCCCATGCGTCAAAGGTTTGTTCTTATTGCATTATCACTGTAGACTGGTTAGGCACCTGATTGCATACATATTTCTTTCTTTATATTATATATCACAGTTATTATGGCATGGTGTTTTCTTGTATCTTGTTACGTCCTTCTGAGGACCTGGTTATCTCTCCAGGATTAGACGACTTCCCGCAGGAGTACGGAGCAGCTCTGGATCCAGCTTACATTGATACCGAGTCAGTTCCTATTGATTTCTAGTCTATTCTTTGTTGGAGACATTAGTGGACATTATTTTTACATCTCTTTTCTTTCTAATCTGCGGAAGTTGGACTCCGATCTTGTGGGACTATTTTTCATAGCTGTTTGGAGTGAGTATGTTCACCCGGCTATCTTTTGACACTCTTATTTATTTATTTGGACTTTATTATCTTCTGTGTTGAGCTGTGATGAGATTAGATATGTTATTCTGGCCTATGATTATTTTATTACAGCTTATGTGCATATATGAGGATTCCATATATTGGAGTATTCTTCGTATATGTGCAGCTGGCATGTTCACGTACTTGGTCCTACATATTTTGGGACTGGGGCGTTACATTAAAGGCCTTGTGTCAGCCTAGTTTCAGTGTATAATTTTTGGCGTCTACAAGTTTACCCTCAATAGACGGCCTGATATATCTTTGTCCATACACTATAGGTGAGTTCATTATAAAGAGATATGGCATGAAGCACTTTGTGCTTCCCTTGTGGTGCTACGCCGCTATGACATAGCTTAAAGCCGAGACCTTTTCCCGTACCGGGAACCTCATCGTAGTGTCATACTACTGTAGCATGAGGCAACTGCCTCTTTGTAGTGCCAAACTACCCAGCATGAAGCCTTAGGCTCCCTTGCGGTGTTACGCCACAACGACATGGCTTGCAAGGCCGAGGCTTTATCCCTAACTGGGTACCTCATCGTGGTGTCGTGCCACTGTAACATGAGAAACTCCTCCTCTTTGTAGTGCTGACTACACCCCTCTTTATTTTTAACAGACAGTATTAGGCTAACTGCCTATTTGCGATGCTACGCCACTGTGACTTGGCCTGCAAAGTCGAGGCTTTATCCTATTCCTGGGCAGCACCCCACATATAGGAACCTCATTGTGGAGTCACCCCACTGTAGCATGGAGTTTCACTCCTTGTAGTGCTATTCTACCGTGCTTCCTGTAAAGCACACCAGACATTCACTATGCTTGAGAACTCATTAAGGCATTTAAGCCAACCTTCCCACAGGAACCGTTTTCCGCAGAAAACAACAGTAGACAACAGTGGTTATAGGTCTGTAACCTCTCCATGCCCAATAGAACATGTACCTATCGTTCCTGATATTCTTTCAGTTAATTGTCCTCCCTTGAACCAAAAGCTAGATACCTAGTAGATAAATCCTTGAACTAATAGCATAAAACTTTATGGTAGGAACAATAACTAATATCAAAATGCCTTCAAGCCCATTTTACATGCTGAGTCATCGACCAGCTGGCGCTTGAGGCCCTTGGTGAACGGATCCGCCAGGTTTTTTTGACTCCGAATATCAATCACTGCAATTACACCTCTCTTAATAAGATCGTGTACTGCCTTGTGCTTTAACCGCACAGTCCTCTTCTTTTCGTTGAAGAGGTCATTTGATGCCACCGCCGCAGTCGTCTGGTTGTCTCAGTATATCGGTATTGCCGGTATTTGTGCCCCAACCACTGGAAGATCATACATGAGCTTCTAAAGTCATTCTGCTTCCTTGGCTGCGATGTCCAGTGCAAAGAACTCAGATTCCATGGATGATCGCGAGATCATTGTCTGCTTCTTCGACTTCCATGATATAGCAGCTCTACCTATTGTAAAAATATATCCACCTGTGGACCTCTCGCTCTCCAAATCTGAGCACCAGCTGGCATCACTAAAGCCTTCCACTACCTGCGGATCTTTGCTGTAGTACAGTGCATATGTCTGAGTCTTCTTGAGATATCTCATAACCCGTTTCACAGCCTTCCAGTGTTCAACACCAGGGTTGCTCGTGAAATAACTCAACATTTCCACGGCAAAAGCTATGTCAGGCCTTGTGGCAGTAGTAGCATACATCAAACTCCCGATTACGCTTGCATACTCCATCTGCCTGACGCTTTCTCCTGAATTAGGCTTCAGCTTCAGATCACACCTGTACAGCGTATCGATCCCTGGAAGATCCCGATATCCATAATAAGTGATCATTTTCTCAATATAATGAGACCGTGACAGCGCTAGTCCAGTGTCTGTCCGGATGATCTTGATCCCTAAGATCACATCACCTTTCCCCAAGTCCTTCATACTGAACTTGCTCGAGATAAACCTCTTTGTCTCCGTGACACAGCTCATATCCGTACCAAGGATAAGCATGTCATCCACATACAGACAAACGATCACACCTTTTCCATCAGTGAACTTCGTATAAATATACTTGTCCGTCTCGCTGACCATGTAGCCATTTGACCTTATAACCTTGTCAAATTTCTCATGCCACATCTTGGGAGCCTGTTTAAGACCGTACAAAGATTTCACCAACTTGCAGACTTTGTCTTCAAGACCCTTGACGACAAATCCCTCTGGTTGTTGCATGTATATCTCTTCGGTCAGCTCGCCATTTAGGAAAGCCGTTTTCACATCCATCTGATGTATCACCATCTTATGTATTGCTGCAAGAGCAATCAACATCCTGTTGGTGGTCATTCGGGCAACTAGAGCATATGTGTCAAAATAGTCAATTCCCTGCTTCTGAGAAAACCCCTTGGCTACCAATCTAGCCTTGAACTTGTCAATAGTTCCGTCTGCTTTCATCTTCTTCTTGAAGATCCATTTGTATCCGATAGGTTTCGCTCATTCAGAAAGATCAACCAACACCCAAGTGTTATTGGAGGTGATGGAATCAATTTCATTGTCAATCGCCTCCTTCCAGAAAACTGTATCTCGGGTCTTCATCGCCTCATCATAGGTAAGTAGATCTGCTTCCACATGATAGGTAACAAAGTCACTTCCGAAGTCCTTCGGCCTCCTTACACGCTTAGCTGACGGCTCAGCTTGTTCTGGTTCAATCGTTGTTTCAACAACATCTTCTTGGACCATATCTTCATTGAAGACTTCAGTTTGCTGCGTACCCTCATTGTTCTCCGGTACATCCGCAAGAACAATATTCTTGTGCCTTGCAAATTTGTCTTCAAAATATTCTGCGTCGCGAGATTCAATGCTATGATTTGACTCAATATCAAGAAATCTCCGAGCATCACTCTTCTCGGCATACCCCAAGAAGATTATCTTAGTAGTCCTTGTCCCAAGCTTCTGAATTTTTAGATCTGGAAGCTTGACATATGCCAGACACCCCAACACTCGAATGACATTCAAGTTAGGTCTGACCTTGAACCAGAGTTTATAAGGAGTAACGTCTGAAGTTGCATGAGGCACTCTATTTAGAATAAAAGTGGCCGTCAATGCAGCTTCTCCCCAGTAGCACTTAGGAAGGCCAGCAGTCAACAACATTGAGTTAATTATTTCTGTTAACGTTCTGTTCTTCCTCTCTGCTACTCCGTTTGATTGAGGAGAGTACGGAGCCGTAGTCTTATTGACAATTCTATGGTCTTTGTAGAACGATACAAATTCATGAGACCTGTACTTTCCACCTCGATCACTTCTTATTCTTTTGAGTTGTTGTCCAGTCTGCCGCTCATCTTCGGCTCTGAACTCCTTGAACTTCTCGAATGCTTCGTCTTTAGCCTTCAGCAAATAGACGAACGCATACTTTGAGAAGTCATCGATGAAGGTTATGAAATACTTCATCCCGGCCTTTGTAGAGAACAGTTTGAAGTCACAGATATCTGAGTGTACTAACTCCAGAAGATCTGTACTTTAATTAACCCGAGGAAAGGGTTTCCTTGTGATCTTAGTTTGAGCACAAACTTCATATTTTTCTACCTTATCTCCACATTTGGAGATAAGCCCTAGACTAGATATTCTGTTAATTCGTTTAGAATGAACATGTCTTAGCCTATTATGCCACAACTCATAAGTATAAGTAGAATGAGTGATTGTATTAACAATATTGAACTGATTTACAAGCTAAATTTTGAACATTTCTTCGGTATAAAAGCTTTTCCAAAATATATTTCCCTGATAGACATCACCATCTGGCCAGCATTGATGTCCATCCTGAGGTCTGCTTTACAGAGTAGACCTTCTGAGATCAGGTTCTTGGCGATAGCAGGTACATGCTTCACGCCTTGAAGCGTCAGAGACTTGTCAGAAGTCATCTTCAATACCACTGTCCCGATCCCAAGCACTTCAGCTTGTGCCTGGTTCGCCACCATAACCACATCAGAAGTAGGGGTGTAGGTGGTAAACCACTCCTTGCTGGAGCAAACATGGCAGGTGGCTCCAGTATCTACCCACCAGTCAGCATCAGTTCCTACCGCATCAACCAGCACAATCATAGCAACAACATCAGTGATCATAGTTACCTTACTAGGTTTTTCTTGCTCCGATTGCTTGGCTTTTGCTTTGCACTCATTCTTAAAGTGGCCCTTCTTGTCACACTTGAAGCACTACCAAAATTACCAGCTTTAGCGACGACCGGATCCGTCGCTAGTCCGTCGGTAACATAAATTACCGACGGCTTAGCGACGGATATTTGATGAAAATAGCCGTCGGGAAAAGCCTCGTCGCTATAATTTTTCCGTCGCTAAGCCGTCGGACATATGATTAACCGACGCACTAGCGACGGATTACCGACGACTGACTTTTAACCGATTAGCGACGGATTAGCGACTTGTTCTCGTCGGTTCACATGCCATATAATATTAAAATATTCATCGCTTAGCCGTCGTAAATAGGTCGGTAATAGCGTATCAGAAAGGTCCTGATACGCAAAATCCGTCGCTAGTCTGTCGCCATGACGTCGTTAACCGCGACGTTTTAGCGACGGCTTAGCGACGGCAAGGTCGTCGGCCTGGTTCTGGAAAGCTTCCATTTGTCCAGAACCATGTCGACGGATAACTTGTCGCTAATCCGTCGCTAGTCCGTCGTCCTCCTCGACAGATTAGCGACGGATTAGCGACGAAATATCCGTCGCTAAGTCTCTGCAAATCTACCATATTTCCAGAAACATGTCGACGGATTAGCCGTCGCAAGGTAGTCGACATTCCGTCGCTAATATTAATTGTGCCCAGTTAGCGACGGAAAAGTCGTCGCTATTTTGTCGCTGTTTCGTCGCTACCTGCAAATTTATTTCAAACCTTTAGCGACGGATAAGCCGTCGCTATGTCGTCGCTATATAGTCGGTAACTGCAAAATCCAGGTAGCGACGGATTTTTCCGTCGCTAGGTAGCCGCTAGGTTGTCGCTAACTGCAAAATATTTATATCACCCAGTTAGCGACGGAATTCCCGTCGCTATATCGTCGGTAACTGCAAATATCCGTCGCTAGTTAGTCGCTAGTTCGTCGCTAAATGCAACATTAAGAAAAAAAAATTACAGAAATATTCTATTTCACCAAATATCCAATATCCAATATCCAATATCAAACAGAAATATCCAATATCCAATATCCAAACATCCATGTACAATCAACAAATATCCAAATTCATAATATCTAATATCAAACAGAAATATCCAAACACAAATACACAAATTCATAATATCCAAACAAATTCATAATATCCAAACAGTACAAATATCCAAAAACAATTCAAATATCATTGAGATGGGGGGGGTCGTTGATCGGCCCGGCGGATGTACTCTTCTACCATGTACGCCGGCACCTGGGACAACACATGCTCTGGAAGGTTGCGGAGCTGATCTGCCGACATCATGTTCATGAGCCCAATGAGCGCAGTATCCGGTACCAGGCGGACCTCGGCATTACGGTCAAATGAATAACGTCCAGGGTCGGAAGGACCGGCAACCGCACTAGAAGGACCGGGAGCAGACGGATCTGGACCGGGAGCAGAAGAAGGACGCGGAAGGCGCTCCAGCACATCCGACATTAGACTCCGCATTTCCGACATATCGGAGGTGAGAGTCGCAAGCTGCTGCCTCATATCGTCCGACGGGGGCGCGGGAGGAGGCGGGGGCGGTGGATATCTCGGAGTCGCGCCCTGCAACGACGCCGCCATGGAACCTACGCCGTAGACGTGCCCTTTTTTAAAGCCCCCGACAGACTCTACGAACACGTCGTCGTAGCGAGCCGCCATAGAAGAGGGCGTCTGGGTGGGCGTCGTTTCGCCGACAACCTCGGCAGGGGGCTCAATCTGACTAAGGGCCTCACGATATGCAGCCTATCCAATGAATGTGTTTATAGTATAAGTTTTCCTAAGTTATAATTTAAATCCTATGTTTCCCTAAATTATAATTTGAATCCTACGTTCACCTAATTAAGTTAACAATAATTATATTTCTAATATAAATCTCAAAAACGTAATTACTTACATCAGTCGCCTGGGCCCTCGCGTCGACGAAGCTCCCGTCAGCCCGCCTCTTGTGTGTATGCAGGAATACATCGTAGGCGGTGACCGACTCCGGCTCTCTTCCCTCCTTTACCGCCTGTCGTGCCTGCATACGAAATATACGTCGAATTTAATTAACTACGTATATTAATAGTACCGAATTTAATAGTGAAATGAATTTGCGGTATCTCACCAAATCTGCACGCGTCGCTGCGTGGGGCTTTGAACCTCCTGTATGCAGAGCAGCGACCTGTCTGCTCGCCTTCGCTTTCTCTGATTTCTCCTTGTACTGAGCAGTATTCATCTTATCCAACATCTGCTCGTAGTACTCCTCCCGGAGCCACTTCTTCCTCGAATGCGCCGTACGAACGTCGTACACCGCATCCCGTATCTTCTTCCCGGCGGCGGCTTTGTAGGCCTTGCGAATCAACTCCTCGCGATGGGGGGGCCACCAGAACGTCGTCTGACATAGAAATTAAATTATCACGTAATTAAAAAATCAGTGGATTAAAGAATAATTAATAATTAACCAAAAGATATATATATACCTTCATCTCCTCGAGCCAGACGTACTGCATGTTATGAGGCACCTCAGAAAAATTGAGGTAAGGGCCATGGTAGTTTTCCCGGATAATTTGCCCGAGTATCCGGGCAGCATCAAACGGAAAAAACCTACAAAGAAGCAAAGACCGGATTATTAACTTGAATAAATGAAACAAATTTAATAAATTAACTTAAATTTACTTACGTATCACCCGCTGGCCATAGCTCGCGTCGGTTCTCGCCTATCGGCCTCTCTGGAGGCGTCGGAGGATCCGCGGGTCCGCGGATGTACTCACCGGTAGCAGGATGAAGCTGAATCCGGGGGTACTCCGGAGCCCACCCTGCAGTAACTGATGGTGTACCCGCTGGTGCATCCGGGGGCGGAACGGATCCGCTAGCGGATGGAGTCTCAGGCCTCGATGAAGATGAAGGATGGGTCGCAGAGATAGATCGACGGTGGGAAGAGTCTGTGGCCGGGCTCTCCAGGTCGGGATCGGAGGACTCTATATCCGGGGTATGTGGAAGGCGACCACGACCGCCCCCACCACGACCGCTACCATCACGTCCACGGCCGCTACCATCACGTCCACGGCCACCGCTACCACCACGCCCACCACGGCCAGTACCGCCACCACCAGCACCACCACGGCTACCACCAGCACGAGTGGTAGTGACCATGACCTGTAAATAGAACACATAAATATAATTAACAATATAGAAGTATAAATGAATATAAAACTGAACTAAAATATATATACCAGCAGGGCGGCGAGTGCCGTCAAGACAATGAGAACTAAGAGTGCCATCTGTAAAAAGAAAATCATACAATAAGTAGATGATCGAACGACAAAACCATAAACTGAAATAAGAATGTGTCCGTCTAAACTGAATTCACTAAGTTAGTTGTAAGTGCTTCTAATATATACCGATATTTAATCTAATCATCGTTATCGTCCTCGTCCTCATCGTCATCGTCATCGTTCTCATCCTCATTCTCATCGTCGACTTCATCTATATCATCATCCTCATCGTCGACTTCATCTGTATCATCATCCTCATCCTCATCCTCATCCTCTTCTTCTTCTTCTTCTTCTTCTTCTTCTACTTCTTGTTCAGGCTCAATACTTGGGACAAGACGCCTCTTTCTCCCCTGGTTGACAGCTAAGTCTTGTATATCAACCTCTTCCTCCCCTCTATTTTCCTCAGCATGAGGTATATCGACATCTTCCACGTCCATGGTATCCGACTGTTGTCCCATGTATTGGGGCTTCTCGATCTGGTCCTCTTGGTATGCTGGGTCTCCAACGTTGAATGTATTTCTAGATTTAATCTTGCATACTGCCCACCAGTCAAATCGATCTCTACGACGCCTTGGGTAGCTTGTATAGTAGACTTGAACAGCCTGACTTGCTATCGCAAACGTGTCGGACCCTCTATACCTCCTGCGATGATTTATATCGACGAATCCAAATTGTTTATCGATTCTCCAACCGATATTTGGTCTCGTATCGAACCACTCACATTTGAACATCACAATATGCATATCATATGGGCCACTATATTGTAAATCTACAATCTCCCGAAGCACTCCATAATAGTCAAAGTCCGGCTCGTCGTCATAGATGGTGCCTCTTATGCAAACACCAGAATTCTTGGTATCGAAGCCGTCATTGAGAAATTCGGCATTTATAGCATGCTGAGTTGACTTAAACTTGAAGCCATTAACGACATAGCCTGACAAAGTCTTTGCATGCTTCTTCGGTCCCAATGCCAAATAACGAATGCTCTCATTTATGAGTGTTGTTTCAGGCAATAAAACCTGTAAACATTAATTGATAATTTAAATATTTTAGCTGCATATATTTAAATGGTAGCGGCATAACATATTATCTCAGTTACTTACGTATTTACGAAACCAGGACGGAAAGGTACAATCAACCTCTCTTTGAAGTCCCTCATCTGTAATATATGGTGTCCTCATTTTGACTTCACCTCTAAATACACTGTTAGAGAGAATAAAAATAAGTGTAGTCACTTAATTCACCAAATTAGAGATTATAACGAGGCGTAGTCACTTACTTCTCCAAATCTCTCACTTCTTGTATGTCACAATTTAACAAGACATATCGGTGAGCGGTATCATACTCATCGTCGGTCAACCACCGTTTCTTACTAGCCCCAATAGGCTTGCCCCTTAAATTGAATATACCTCCATCCTCAACGTCTTCTTCATTCCTTTGAGGTCTATTTCGATTTGTCTCGACATGAGTATCGAAATAAATGGAGCAGAAATTTGACACCTCCTCGATAAGATATGATTCGCATATCGAAGCCTCTATATGAGCCTTGTTGCCAACTTTCTTCTTTAGATGGTGTAGGTACCTAAAGAGACAAATTATCTTGAGAATTAACAATGAATTGTAAAATCCACTTAAATTTCACTTAAATTATATCGGTTTTTATTTACCTTTCAAAGGGGTACATCCATCGATAATGAACAGATGCACCGACACGGGCTTCGTATGCTAGATGAATCGGTAGATGCTCCATGCTGTCGAAAAAGCCCGGTGGAAATATTTTCTCTAACTTGCAGATTGTTAAGACAATCTTCTCCTCAAGTTGTACCATATGTTGCACCGTCAGCTTAGTTGAACAGATATCCCTGAAGAATGTAGACAGCTCGGCCAACGGAACCCATACAGCAGAAGGCAACAACTCTCTCAAAGCAATGGGCAGTAATCTTTCCATAAACACGTGGCAGTCGTGACTCTTCATTCCCGTTAGCTTGCGTTCATTGAGATCAACGCATCTAGACAAATTCGAAACATAGCCGTCGGGAAATCTTAAATTAGATATCCACTTGCAGATTATTAATCTATCTTCCTTGCTCAATGTGTATGGCGCTATAGGCTTACTTAATTGTCCACCAGCACCCCTTTGTATCAAGTTCAGATGAGGACGCTTGCATATCTCGGCTATGTCTTGTCTTGCTTTTGGATTGTCCTTCGTCTTTCCTTTAATATCCATGACGGTATTGAAGACATTATCGAACACGTTCTTTTCGATATGCATGACATCAAGATTATGCCTTATAAGATTATCTTTCCAATAAGGCAAGTCCCAGAAGATACTCCGTTTGGTCCAGTTATGGCTTTGTCCGAACCCCTCGACACGATGGTTCGATGGATCTTCCATTGCGGTGGGCAATTCCTTTACAGCTTCCCAAATATCGTATCCCGAAAATCTGGGTGGAGGTTGATTAAATTCTTGTTTTCCATATCTGAACGCGTCCTTATTCTTTCTCCAAGGATGGGTCGCGGGCAGAAATTGACGGTGACAGTCAAAGAAAGAAGTTTTTCCTCCGTGCCTAAGGCGGAACGCCTTACTATTTTCCATGCATATCGGACAAGACATGTTGCCGTGCGTACTCCATCCCGACAGCATACCGTATGCTGGAAAATCATTGATTGTCCACATGAGTGAAGCTCTCATCTGAAAGTTCTGTTTCCTGGAAATATCATAAGTCGTGACGCCGATCTCCCACAGCTGTTTCAGCTCATCCACCAACGGCTGTAAATATATATCGATGTTCTTCGTCGGATTTTTAGGACCGGGTATGATAGCTGTCAGAAACATATAAGGAGTCTTCATACACATCCATGGTGGCAGATTGTAAGGGGTAAGAATGACCGGCCAGCATGAGTATTGAGATCCCGACTGTCCGAAAGGGGCGAAGCCATCAGCACATAGCGCCAGGCGTACATTTCTAGGCTCTGCAGCAAAGTCTGGATGACACAAATCAAAATGTTTCCACGCCTCTCCATCCGAAGGATGTGACAATTCTCCTTCGTCCTTTATGCGTTCTTCGCTGTGCCACGTCATGTGTTCTGCTGTATTTAGAGACATATACATCCTCTGCAAGCGCTTCGTGATCGACAAGTAATGCATATACTTGTAAGGACGTCGTTTTCTAGTCGACTTTCCTTTTCCCTGTACTGGCTTGTAACGATCCGCATTACAGAAGCTGCAACTTTCTGATACGCAATTCTCTTTGTAGTACAACATGCACCCGTTGCGACAACAATCTATCTTCTCGTACCCCAGTCCCAGTTGTCGGACCATCATCTTTGACTTGTAGAAGTTTTTTGGTAGCTCTTTTGATTCCTTCGGTAACACCTCCTTGATTACTTCTGTGATCCGATTATAGCAAGCTTGTGGCAAGTTAAAATCAGACTTTATGTTCAACAACCGCATCGTCACTGACAGTGCGGAATGAGTCTCACAACCAGGATATAGAGAAGTATCTGCGTCCTGAAACATGTCATAGAACTCCTTCGCCTCGGGATTAGGATCCTCCGGATCAAAATTAGGCCCTGCCGCATCATACACCATATCTCGTGCAAGGTTCTGCAGATCTCCATAATCAACAGAGCATCCGTGGTCTTCGATGACATCCGTTGCAGCATTATCATCAAAAGCATAAGTAGCAGCTTCCGCAGCCTGTCTTTCCGAATATAGTTCACCTTGCGATGACCACAGGCCGTAATTACGTACGAAACCCTTACGGGTCAAATGATCTCTCACAGTCACCACTTCTTCGTAACGTCTATTGTGACATTTAACACATGGACACTTAATTTTGTTACCGTCCATGTACTGAGCTTTGCTCATTGCATAATTAAGAAATACTTCCACGCCTGCCTGAAAATCGTCACTCACACCAATTCTACTCTCGTGTTGCCGTTTGTACATCCATGTACGATCAACAAAATAACGACTCATCCTCAATTTGGATGTGAAAATCTGTATCGTAAGACAAACTAAACATAAGAATAGGATCAATCTTCAAATCAGTCTAAAAGGGATGAATCAATATCAACTATTAAGGAAATGAAGTTAATTCTCAGTCCACATTTCACATACCATTCCTCATTCGAATCTCAGTCTAAAGAAAGGAAATCAATTCCCGATTTTGTAATGACAGTTCAACATTAACCAAGTTCGAATCAAATGCAAATCCGCCCTCAATTCACTCATCTGTATAATTTCCTTCTCTTAAACACACACACACATACAAAATATATAGAGACACACTCATAATACAATTTCGTTCCCCCCTCTACTATGTTAACTGCCATCTCCACCCCCCCCCCCGACCCCCCTGCTCTGCATCCGGCTGCTCTACCGTCGTGTCCGTCCATGCAACGGCCATGCCCCCTTGTACATAAGAGAATTTGGATCTCTCTCTGACGACTGACTGTTCAAAATAGAAACCTAAACGTAAATTTCAAATATCATATGATACCCTAAAACAAGTCGTAAATTTCGAATATTATGGAGACCTAAACAAGATCTAAACAAAGTCAACCGTTATGACGAGATCTGAACTATTTTATGGACAATATGGATATCTAAACCTAAATTTCGAATATCTTATGATACCCTATAAATAAATGTAAATTTTGAATATTTTGAATACCTAAACGAGATCAAACGGTCATCCAAGTCGGTCGTCGGGAAGGACGAGACCCAAACCCTCTCTTCTCAAAAATATGGTGACCTATATTTGGTCAACGCTAAAACTAAATAACACTTAATTTTAATTTGTACGTAGAAGAATGCATTTTTTTCCTACATTGAAAATTTAACCTGTACGTCAAGATTTTAAAATCCTAATTTAACTTGATATCATTCGATTAAACTCTATGACAGTATAGAAAGCCTCTTGGGCTTTAAATGTTGTAGATTAGTTGTAGCACAATTGCATCACACCTGAACTGACCAATACAACGTTGCATATATATGATCATATGCCTACCTATTCCATTTTCACGGTGATAACTTAGAACTTCAAATCAGGTGAGATGCACTAGATACCGCGCATGTTCACGTAAACCCGTAACCGTGGTGATCACCGACGAGTGCCCTGGCTGCCTGTCGGAATCTGTCCATTTCGATCTCAGTGGCACCGCAATCGGAGCAATGGCCCCCGACCCCCCTGCCCCCCGACCCCCCTGCCCCCATTCCCGACCCCCGACCCCCCCCGCCCCCCGACCCCCCTGCCCCCATTCCCGACCCCCCCCCCCGACCCCCCACCCCCCCGACCCCTGCCATCTCCACCCCCCCCCCCGACCCCCCTGCCCCCATTCCCGACCCCCCCCCCCGACCCCCCCACCCCCCCGACCCCTGCCATCTCCACCCCCCCCCACGACCCCCCTGCCCGCCCTCTCCACCCCCCACCCCCCCGACCCTCCTGCCCCCATTCCCTACAACCCCCGACCCCCTGACCCCATTCACCACCCCCCCACCCCGCCCTCTCCCACCCCCCGCGAACCCGACCCCCCCCCACTCCCCCCCCCACGGCCCCAAAACCAAAAATGAGAGAGAGAGAGAGAGAGAGAGGAGAGAGAGAGAGAGAGAGAGAGAGAGAGAGATACCTGGTAGAGAGAGGGAGAGAGAGAGCCGCGAGAGAGAGAGCGCCTTCGGTTGAGAGAGAGAGAGAGTTTTGGGGGGAATGAAAAATTCCCCCCCGTCGGTTCAATTTAAGTTAGGGCACAGAACTTAGCGACGGAATAGCGACGGATAAAATCCGTCGCTCATCCGTCGCCTAATAAAAAAAGTTTTCCGACGGATGTATCGGTCGCCGGTTAGTCGCTAAAGTTCCCGCCAATGTTTTAAAGATTTTGCCGCCAACAGTTGCGACGAATAAGCGACGGAAAAAGAATCCGTCGCTAATGTTCGTCGACTAAGCGACGAAAACCCGACGAAGTTTTACATTTATAATTGTAAAAATTTATGTTATGTTGTCTGCCGCTAATCCGTCGCTAAGACGTCGGAAACTGGTCGCTATTAGCGACGGAATCCATCCGTCGCTAAACATCCGTCGGTAAAGTGGGGTATTTTAGTAGTGAAGCAAGGCATTTGAGACTTTGGCTTCTTTTTCTTGAAAGAAGTTCCCTTGACTTTTAGATTGTCAGGGTCCTTCTTCTTGCTGTGGGAAGCCGTCTGCTTTTTTCTTGGTTCCTTGGTATGAACCATATTGGCGTTAGCCAGTTGCTTGGACAGTGTGTCCACCTTCAGTTGAGCCCGTATCTGGTCCTCAACATAGATTTCCTGCATGAGATCTTCAAGGGTGATCTCCAGCTTCTTCCTATGCATGTTTGCATAGAACTTGCTCCACCCAGCGGGGAGCTTTGAGACAATCCCTTCAACAACAAACTTGTCGGGGAGGGGCATCGCCTCGTCTTCCAGCTTTTATCGCGGTTTCAGGAACTCCTTCACCTGCGGCAGCATAGACTTTTCGTCCTCAAAGAACCACTTGTGATATTTTTCAACCACAAAGATTTTACTACGGTTCTTGTCTTCTTCGTAGAGTTTTTCTAGAGACTCCCATATGCCTCTAACGATAGTCTTCGTAGAATAGGATTCTGCAAGGGAATCTTTCATAGCATTCAGGATAAGCAGCATGCAAATACTATTTTCCCTCCTCCATTTTGCTTGAAGTTTTGTAGCCGCGGTGATTGCGGCAGCAGACCCAACATCTGGAATAGTAGGTTCTTCCTCCAGAAGCACATGATCTACGTCTTTGAGTTGAAGGGTGAGATAAACCTTCCTCTTCCAGACTTGGTAATATTCTCCATCAAACTTTTCTAACTTACAAAAGTCAGAATTGAAGAGTGAAACATTAACGTTTTCCATCGTAGCATTAAAGCTTTGAGATTGTTAGTACCGGGACATAATTTTTTGATAGAAAACAGAGAATTCGTAACAATTGTAAAAATAATCATTATTACGTAACACTTCACAGAAGGTATGTAACAGAAATTCCACTAATACAATACTTCACAGAAGGTGCACAGATTTTTACTAATGCAAACACTTCACCGAAGGTGCGCTAATAGAATTCTGATAATATCAACGCAAATACTTCACCGAAGGTGCGCTAATAGAATTCTGATAATACAAACGCAAACACTTCACCGAAGGTGCGCTAATAGAATCCTGATAAATGAAGAAGGTGACAGGCGAAAGATAGAAAAATTTCTGCTGGGGTGAATGATCACCGTTGCTCAAAGCTTTATTCGCCCTACACGAATAGCTTCCAGGAACCAGCAAGTTCGTCGGAGAACTTGGAACACTCTTGCTCTTCTGACTCCTCGGATGAACACGAACTCCCGTGCAAAACTCAACGCTGGTACAATACCTCTCTTCTCTCTCACAACTTCTAAACACTTATAAACTTTCTGTTTACAATTTGTGTATAAGTTCCTTACTGTGAGAGAGAAGGAGGAGACCTTATATAGGCCCCTTCAACAACTGCCCGGTTAGCACAATATTAGGGACGTGATAATAACCACCCCGAACATGGAGCAACCGCTCAGAACATGCAAAGACACGTTCTGCCGCAAGTTGTGCCACTCGCGTAACCAGCGTGATTTGCACTTTACGCACACAGCCATTTTATGCAACTTGCGCACACTACGCACTCTACGTACACTACGTACACTGCGCACTCTGTGCACTCTACGCACACTGCGCGCACTACGCGTACTGTGCTGCGTAACTGGGCCAGCGTAACTGGGCTCGCGTAACAGGCCGCGTAACGTGGTCGCGCAAGTGGCTCGCGCAACGAGCGCAACTTAAGTGCACTATGCACCTAGCGACGATGCTGACGTACTAAGTGCAAAGTGTGCCAACAAAATGCCACATTACGCCTCATGAGCCCTTGAGCCCAAGTCCGAGCCCGAGCTCGAGTCCGAGTCCGTGTCCGAGTCCAAGTCCGAGTCGCTAAGCCCCTATGGGGCTTAGCTCCTATGAAAATAAATTTTCCAAGAACAAAAAGCATGAATACTTTCAATTGTTGATTTAGCCTTTTTTTCATTAGAAAAATAACCCCACATGGCACACCCATGTGCACCTCCACACCACATGTTCATCTCTTGAATAGGAAAGCTAATATATAGAGATATATTTTTTTGGCCTTGCCGATGTGGGACTAAAGTTCTAAACAAAAGAGGCCAAAACTCAACATCATCTCCGCCATCATCATTCATCCATATTCCTTTCCATTCTATCCTTCTCTACAATAATCTATTATCTACTCACCAAAATCATTTGCATTCCAATTCTATTCTTACTTTGTGCTCTGTTCCAATTTTCTTTGCTTACATCCCTGTTATGGAATCTCCAACATTTTCTGAAATAATAGACAAATTTGGCGCCCTGTTCTCATCGACGACATCCACCTATCAGGATTCTGGCCCTTCTTCCTTCTTTAATCCTCAAACAGAATGGCAACAATATTTTTTTTTTCAAAATCCTATCCAAGAAGCAATACCCATCTCATATTATCATTGCCACAGTGTCAAAAATATGGAAGCGTGATGGCAATGTTAAGGTAGTAGAATACTTCAATGGCTCGTTCTCTGCTAAGTTTGAATGTACAGATGATCTTGAATACACTATGGATAATGGTCCGTGGAAGTTTAGCAATCATCTAATTATTCTTGAAAGGTGTCTTCCTAACAAACTCCCACATGAGTATTTATTTGATAAAGCAGAGTTTTGGGTTCAATTCCATGGACTCCCAGTCAATCTCCTTACCATCGACTTCATTTCAACCATGGCGGCAAAAATTGGTTCAGTTAAGCCTATTGTTATTGCTGATGCTGCCAACTGGTGTTTATTTGCAAGGGCAAAGATCAAGATTAATATCTTCAAACCTCTGTTCAGAAGTCTTCGAATTCCTATTGGTAATAATTCCTTCTGCAATGTGGATCTCAGGTATGAGAGGCTTACTAAATTTTGCCTATTTTGTGGTAAACTGGGTCATGGTGTCAAATATTGCCAAACTCATAAGGAATTCACATCTATGCAAGATGATACTTGGACCGATGGTCAGAAAAAACAGTTTTCAGAACTGTTGGATAGAAGGTTTGATCAATCTATTCGGGTTACTCATGCTTTGAGATTCACTAAACATACTACTTCTAAAACATCATCTCAAACTTCGCCGGAATCCCCACCTCCGGTGACAGTTACCACCAACGATTCATCCCCACATCATCCTCCTACAGAAACTATCTCCTTGCATCACCTGAAACCGCCACCCTCTAATCCGCCTACAAATCCTCATGTTCTAACCACCCCCCACCTCATCCGGAGTTAGTTTCTGATGATATTACTTTATCTGTGACTCTTAATTCAGATAAATCTAATAACCTATCTTCTACTACAGAATATTCAGTACATGTCTCTGATACTACTGATAATTGTTCAAATCTTAATTCTGATGTATCCTTTCCAATGAATCATGTATCCCCTAATACCTCCATTCTTAATCATGATATTCCTTCCGCTCATCCCATATATATAATTTCACCCCTTAGTAGTGTGTCACCACATAACACAAATCCTGCCAATTGTCTGCCTCTTCTACCTAGCACAACAACTGGACATTACACATCTTCCATTCCTAATTACCCTGTCCACAAGATACCACATAATACTGTCCAAGCTGACTTGACTCAGTTACATCCAAAGAAAAAAACATTGGTACCATCCCCCAACATGATTCATACCTTCTTCTCCCTTCTATCATCATTGTCTCACCATAAACCATCATCCTCATCTTCTACCTATCTTACACTAGACTATATGCAGACCTCTATATATATCTCAAAAAGATCCCGACCAATTGATACAGAGGATGAATCCGAACATGAACTTCTTCGACCCAGTAAAAGAATTCTTTCCAATGAGCTTGAAGATATAGGCGCGGCTGGCCTTGAACAGCCTCCAGCTCAATGATTCTATCATGGAATTGTCGGGGATTGGGGAATGATCCGACAATTCGTACCATTAAATCATTCCTCCGTGCATCTAAACCTAGCATTATGTTTTTATCTGAAACTAGATGTTCGTCAAATTCTGCTAATTCAAAAGCTGCTAAACTTGGGTTTGAACAATATTGGTCAATCTTTTCTAAAGGAATGTCGGGTGGATTACTGCTATGCTGGAGATCGAGTATTACATTGAGCATTATTTCTGCTTCTGCCAACTATATCCATTGTTCATATCATGACCATAAATCTCATTCTATATGGAATATATTCTTCCTATATGGTCCTCCAGTTGTCAGTGAGAGAAGGAATTTTTGGATGCATCTGGAATCTATTATTACATCACTAACAAATCCTTGGATATGTATTGGTGATTATAATTCCATAATTTGTGCTGAAGAAAAATATGGTAGGAATACCTTTAATTATCATCATCATAAGTATTTCATTAATTGCTTCAGGAATGTTGCAGCTATGGATATAGGATACTCGGGACCAGCATTCATTTGGAACAATCGTAGAGAACCCAGGAATAATGTTGCTGAAAGACTTGATAGAGCTATGGTTGATACCACATGGAGATCCCTTCATCCCAAAGCAACTATTCTTCACTTGCCTTGAATTGACAGTGATCATAATCCTATTTTGCTACTGCTGGAAACCTCTTCAATCAAACGACGTCGCCCTCCTCGATTTGAAGCTGCACGAATCCAGGAAGTTGATTTTAAACAAGTGCTCACTGAGCTTTGGGGGAAAGAAAAAAATAAGGAACATCATCCCTAAATTAAGAGGTCTCCTTCCGAAGCTTCATCTTTAGGGTAAGGCTCGCATTGGCAATTTTGAGAAGGATATCAAAGATAATGAAAAGAAACTGTTATTTCTTCAAGGACAACATTTGACTGATACTTCCTATGAAGAAGAGCGTAAAACACAATTATTGCTTAACAAATTGCATATGCAGAGGGATTTATATTAGAAGCAGAGATCAAACATTGCTCGGCTTCGTGAAGGGGATAAAAACACACATTTTTTCCATCTATCTGCTACTGTTAGGCACCATATGAATAAGATTCATACACTCAAAAAGGTTAATGGTGATTCTGTTACTTCTCATGATGAGATTGCTTATGAATTTGTTTCACATTTCGAAGATCGATTCAAGAAGAGTGATACTGTCCCTGTTCCAGATCATATAATATATGAACTCAACATGATCTTTGATTCCAACAATGATAGCATATGTGCTATTCCTGATGCAGAGGAAATCAAATCAACTATTATGTGCATGGGTCCCTATAAATCGCTAGGCCCTGATGGATATCCTGCGGTTTTCTTCCAGAAAAATTGGGATCTGGTATGTGATGAGGTAATCCAACTTGTTCAAACATTCTTTTCCTCCTGTTTCCATGCCTACTATGTTGAACCATACCTATATCACACTTATCCCTAAGATTGCCAATCCTGTTTCTCTATCTAATTTTTGACCTATTTCTCTTTGTAATGTTCTTTATAAAATTATATCTAAAATCATTACGAAGAGAATTCGCTCATTTCTTCAACATCTCATTAACCCTCTTCAAAACACATTTGTTCCTGGTAGGCATATTAGTGATAATATTATCATTGCTCATGAGTTGTTTCATTCTATTTCTAAATTTAATCGATCCAATAGTGCATTTTCTCTCAAACTTGATTTATCTAAAGCCTATGATAAGTGGACTGGAGAATTATCAGTCAAGCTCTTCGTGGGTTTGGTATAACTGGGAGATCACATGATCTTATCATGAACTGTATTACAACTACTACATTTGATGTTCTTGTGAATGGTACTCCTTCTCAGAGCTTTAAACCAAGTTGTGGGATTCGACAAGGGTGTCCTCTTTCCCCATATTTATTTATAATGAGTATGGAAATCTTGTCAACATTTATCAATATTATGGAAAGGAATTCACTTTATGACAGTATTAAGATCAATCGTTCATCCATGTCATTTTCTCATTTAGCTTTTGCGGATGATATTCTCCTATTTGGTACTTGTTCCCTCCACAACATTCTCCAAATCAAAATCATCATTCATTTCTTTGAACAATGGTCAGGTCAAAGAATAAATTTTGATAAATCATCTATTTATTTCTCTAAGAGGTGTGATCCTTATATGTGTCAGCTTTATCGAAATCTCTTGGGAGTTAAACCTTTGCTTTCATCTGAAAAATATTTGGGTCATCGAATTTTGCAATCCAAAAAACGAGTGAACATATATTCTGATCTCATTCAATCTAGTAGTTGTAAACTTAATGGATGGAAACGTAATTGTCTTTCTCATGCTGCCCGCACTGTCCTAATCAAATCAACACTTTTCTCTCTTCCTATTTTCTACCTATCATCCTACCTCATCCCGAAGAAAATCACAAATATTCTTTCTAAACATCAAAGGAAATTTTGGTGGGGGACAGACAGTAACAAGAGGAAGATTCATTATACAGCATGGGCTGATATCACTAAACCGAAGTTTCAAGGGGGTCTAGGTATCTGTGATCCATATATTGTCAACATTTCCCTGCTGCTCAAACTATCATGGAGATTACTTCGGGATAAATCAGCTATTTGGTCCAAACTAATTATGAGTAAATATCTACATAACTCAACTTTTTGGGAGGCTCAACCAAAATCATCTGATTCTTGTGTTTGGTCGAGTATCTTATATAGCAGACAGTATCTTCACGGCAATGTCATCTGGTCTACTGGAGATGGTTCACAAATAAATATTTGGACAGATCCTTGGGTTCCTAATTTACCTGAACATAAGGTCACAGGCTATCCGTTTGCAAACAATTGGGTTACCCATGTTAGTGATCTCATTAATATTGCTACTTTCTACTGGAAACTAAACTTAATCCTATTTCTGTTTCCACCACATGAAGCTGAGGCCATTATGAGAATTCCATTATCGAGTAACTGCTCCTATGATCAAATTTTCTGGAAACATACTGCTGATGGTGTGCTGAATACTAAATCTGCCTATCGTATCATCCATGTATCTATCAACAATGCTTCTCAAATCTCTCCTGCTGTTTCATTCCCTGATTGGAAGAAGTTATGGTCACAAACTAACATATGTCCAAGAGTGCTGATTTTCCTTTGGAGAGCCCTCACAAACTCTTTACCCACTAAATCCAATCTTCATCTAAGGATCAATCAAATTGATGATCTTTGTCCGATGTGCAAGGTATGTGAAGAATCGACTGACCATATTTTTCTACATTGCTCTATTACAGGTATTTCATGGCAAGATAATCCTTCATTTATGCGGCACTTCAATCCTCGTTGTTCTATTTCCTCTTTCATTTCAAGTGTTCTTAAAGAGGGTGATCGGGATCTTATGGCTTCCTGCTGCTACTTAATGTGGGCTATTTGGAAAGCAAGAAACAAATTCATCTTTGAGAACCAGGCTATTAACACTGATCGGATTGTTAAAGATTCTAAAATTCTGAAGGAGAAATATGAGTTCTTTAATATGAATCATATTCAACCATCTTCATCGACAACTAGGATCATGGCTAGTGATTATACATGGCTTCCTCCAAGTGCTAACAAATTGAAGATCAATTTTGATGGAGCATACATTGATGGGAAAATGTTAGCTGCAACAATCTTGAGAGATGGAAGAGGACACTTCATTAGTGCACTTTCTAAAACTCAAGAAGGTGGGTCACCAATTGAAGCAGAGGCTTTAGGTGTTCATCTAGCTTTGCTATTGATTGAAAAGAAGCAACTCACTCATATCACTATCGAAGGTGACTGCAAACCTCTCATAGATGCCATATCTTCCTGTGTGGCTCCGTCAATATGGTTGGTTTGTCATACAATCTTCAATGCCAAGAAATTCCTAGAAGCAAATGCGGATAGCTCGTTCTCTTTTACTCCAAGACTAGCCAATCAATGTGCTCACCAGCTTGCTTCTCAAGCTTTAGTTCATCATCCTATCAATTCTCTTGTAATTTATGATATGATTCCACAATGTATTTCTAACTTATATATTGATGGACATGTCTGTTTGTAATGTTGTGAACAATTGAATGAAATGGTTATTTGAAAAAAAAGAAATATGCCAAGTAGATCAGAAGTAAATGAGTTTTTTTTTGAAATAAAAGCCTTCATTAATAAATTAACAAGTCACATTGCTTTTGTTTTTACAGACTGAAGCTTCAATACACTGAGGTATATTTACATAAACATTAGTAGAAGAAGTAAGATTAGAGAGCAGAGCATAAGAGGCCAATGAGTGAGCACATTCATTAGCTTCCCTGTTAATGTGAGAAAACGAAATGTTACTTCCATTTCTCAAGACTGCCTTTGCATCTTCAATAGTATGTCTAGCACGCCATAACGGAATAGTGTCACTGATGGTGATTGCGTCGATCAGAGGTTTGCAATCTCCTTCAATGATTACATTGTGCAGCTGATCATTAGAACAGATATCTAAGGCTAGATGAATACCCATTGATTCAGCTTCTAAAGGAGATCCTCCTTCAGCAGTTTTGGAATATGCAACGATAAAATCCCCAGATGAATTGCGAAGAACAACTCCTGCTCCCATTCTACTGTCTAGATAGGCTCCATCATAATTGATCTTCAGGAAATTGTGGCGTGGAGGAATCCAGACGTCGGATCTTTGCTTCCCAATTGAAGTACCAGTGCTGGTGTTGATGTTGTTGTTGTTGTAAGTATCAAACTTGTCTTTAAGGTTGAGTGCTTCTTCATATATTCGTCTTACATTGATTGGTTGTTGCTTGAAAATTGAGTTGTTTCTGGCCTTCCAGATACTCCATAAGAGGTAGAGGCATTTTGAGAACTTTTGCGGATTACCGTTCTTCAATACAGATGAGATGAATGATGAAATGGTAGAATCATTATGTATCAAAGTATGAATCTCCGGAATATTACGCCATGATGTACCTGTTACAGGACAATGTAATAAAAGATGGTTAGTAGTCTCTGGTTGCACCTTGCACAGAGTACAAGTTTCGTCGATATGGTCGAGTCGATTATGGATACTGGCATTTGTAGGCAGTGAATTGGTTAGTGCACGCCAAGCAAATAGGAGCACATTAGGACTAATATGGGTATGAGACCAAAGTTTCTTCCAATCCTTGAAATCTTCTTCACCAGCAGGAACCAAATTTTGTGAGAGCTTGTCATGAATGGTTCTATATGCAGACTTTGTAGTGAAAAGACCATTGGCAGTATGCTTCCATATTAGTTTATCAGTGGAACAGTTGGATGATAACTGAATATTCAAGATTGCATTTGCTTCCATTGGAGGGAATAGTAGATGTATCAAATTTTGCTTCCAGGAATGTGTTTCAGAGTTAATCAAATCACTGACATGAAGAGCCCAGTTACTGCTGAAATTGAATCCTTGAACTCGATGTGAAGGAATGGAAGGGACCCATGGATCGAACCAAATGTTGATTCTTGACCCATCACCAACAGACCATATCACATTATCTTTCAAGAATTCTCTGCTGTAAAGAATACTCGACCAAATACATGAAGAGCCACTCGAGGGAACTGTTGTCCAGAAGGAGTATGATTGAAGATATTTATTGGAGAGTAGAGTAGCCCAGAGAGTATTTGGTTCAGTAAGAAATTTCCAAGTGAGCTTGAGAATTAGAGACAAATTCGAAATATAGGGGTCTCGTATGCCAATACCACATTGGAATTTAGATTTGGTAAACTGTGTCCATCCAGTAAAATGAATTCTCTTTTTATCAACAGAGTTCCACCAAAAATTCATCTGGTGTTTGGACAAATGCTTTGATACTTTCTTGGGGATAAGGTAGGATGACAGGTAATAAATGGGGAGTGAAGCAAGGGAGGATTTGATAAGGACAGTTCTCCCAGCATGTGTTAAACATTTCCTACGCCAACCTTGCAGTTTTGAGGAGCTTGATGAAAGAAGATTGGAGAATATAGAAGCTCTATTTTTGGACTGGAGTAACAGATGGCCAAGGTATTTGTCTGTTTTTTGCATAGATTGAACTCCCAATAGATGAGTGTATAACACTTTCATGATAGGGTCCGTTTTCTTGGATAGGAAAATGGAGGATTTTTCGAAATTTATGTTTGGCCTGACCAAGTTTCAAAAGTTTTCAGGATTACTTTGACCTGGAAGATGTTATGAAGGGAGGATGTTCCAAATATGAATAAATCATCTGCAAATGCTAGATGTGAGTATGTTGTGGTAGAATTTCTCAAAGTAACACCCTCATATAAAGAATTCCTGACCATTGAGTTGATAAGAACAGATAATATTTTCATGCATAATATGAATATGTAGGGTGATAATGGGCAACCTTGTCGAATCCCCCGAGCAGGAGTAAAAGATTTGGATGGTTCTCCATTAATAAGGATGGATAATGAGGAGGTGGTGACACATTGCATAATAAGATCATGAGACTTGCCACATATACCAAACCCAATGAGTATTTGACTGATAATGCCCCAACCTAACCTATCATAGGCTTTAGACATGTCCACTTTGAAGGCAAAAGCACTGTTGTTTGTGGAAAACTTCGAAATGGAATGGATAATTTCTTGAGCCATAACTATATTGTCTCCAATTGAACGACCAGGTACAAAAGCGTTTTGACAAGGATTTATCAGATTGTGGAGATGAATACGAAGTCTATTAGTGATGATTTTGGAGATAACTTTATAAAGAACATTGCACAGAGCAATAGGTCTAAAATCAGATGGTCTGGAAGGATTGCTGATTTTAGGGATGAGAGCTATGTGGGTGAGATTGAGATTTGGTGGCATGATTCCTGATATGAAAAAGTTTTGGATGTAGAGAGATACCTCATGTCCAATTTGGTCCCAACATTTATGAAAGAAATAGGCAGGATACCCATCTGGACCAGGGGCTTTATAGGGATTCATTTGCTTAATGACATGTCTGATCTCTTCTTCTTGAGGAACAGAGCAAATAACTTCATTGTCCAAATTGCTTATTTTTGGAAGATCCGCAAGTATATGATCTGGAACAGGGATGGTGTCCACTGCTTGGAAAAGTTTTCTGAAATGGTTGATGAAGACTCAAGATATTGCTTGATGATCACAGACCTGGTCTCCAATGTCGTTGATGAAGTAAATGAGTTGGTAGTACGTATTTCGCTCGGTATAGGTTAGTAAATGAGTTGGTTCGGACGCGGCGAGCTTATGCCTATCTCCACCTACCTGCACTTATCGGAACATGTCCCATGCATCGTCACACGTGTGCCACTCAGGCTTAGGACATTCACGTGAGCGCTAGCTCGGCGTCCACGTAATAGGCATGCAGAGCTCCTCACCCACCTCGCCACCTTTTCTCTCTCTATAATTGTGAGAGCTCCCCCATCGTTTCTTCTCATCATCAGCTCAAGAGAAAGAAAGATGGCTACTAAAACATCGTTCGTTCTTCTTCTCTCCGTCCTCCTCCTCTCCACCACCATAGCCCTCTCCTCCCGCCGCGAAGACGAGCGGGAGGAGAAGGGTCTGCAGCAATGCAGAGAGCAGTGCCAGCAGCAGCCCCACTACGACCAGGGCATGCGCAGGCAGTGCGAGAAGCACTGCGAGGAGCGCCAGAGGGAGCGCGAGGAGCAAGAAAGAGAGCGCGGGCACGAGTCTCGGAGGCAGGACCCCCAGGAGAAGCTCCAGGAGTGCCAGGACCGGTGCTCCCTGCGCCGCCGCGGCCAGCAGCAGTGCCGGAGCCAGTGCGAGGAGCGGTTCCAGGAGGACCAGAGGCGCGAGCAGCAGGAAGAGAGAGGCCAGGGACGCGGCGACGACGACGACGTCTCTAGCCGGCGCGATCCTAAGAAACGCCTCGAGGAGTGCCGCCAGCAGTGCCGACAAGGCCGGCAGGGACGAGAGCAACAACGGGAATGCCAGCAGCAATGTCAGGAGAAGTACGAGGAGGAAGAGAGGGGGCAGGGCACGTCCAACCCACGGAGACAGGACCCCAAAGAACGGCTCGAGGAGTGCCGGCAGCAATGCCAACAGGAGGGGCAGGAGGGACGGCAGCACCGGCAGTCCCGATGCGAGCGCCAGTGCGAGGATCGGTATCAGCAAGAGAAGAGGGAGCAAGAAGGAAACAGGAGCGGCGAAGAGGAGGAGGAGGAAGGGATGAGCCAGAGTAAGAACCCTTACGTCTTCAGGCGCGAGAGCTTCGTCCACAGAGAAAGAACTCAGCATGGCAGCATCAGACTCCTCAAGAACTTCCTGCGGAAGTCCAAACTCCTGCTCGGAATCGCCAACTACCGCCTGGTGATCTTCGAGGCCAACCCGAGGACGTTCACGGTGCCGAAATATTCCGACGCCGACCAGCTCTTCTTCGTCGCCAGCGGAGAAGGGACCGTGACCCTCATAAGGGCTGAGGAGGAGAAGGAGTCGCACAACGTCCAAAGGGAGTCGCACAAGGTCAGGCAAGGGGACATCATTAGGGTTCACGCCGGGACCGTGGTCTACATCATCAACCACAGCAACAACCAGAAGCTGCAGATAGCCAAGCTCGTCCAGCCGGTCTCCACTCCCGGCCGCTTCGAGGTTCGGCTCGCAAACTATGTCGTCGCACGGACACGACCACCACACCGACACATTTATGACGTACATGGTGACGATCCTAGTCGATGATATTATAATTTATGCAGGACTTCTACGTTGGTGGTGGGGAAAATCCTGAAACGGTGTACAGAACTTTCAGCACCAGTGTTCTAGAGGCTGCTCTAAACGTATCGATCACTCCCTCTAATTTGTTAGTGAAACTTGGCTAAATTACATGATGATGCTTTGTGTTAACATAGTAATGCATGCATGGTGGTGATGCATATGCAGACGCAGCGAGAGAAGCTGGAGAGGCTCTTCGGGAGGCAAAAGCAGGGAGTGATAGTCGAGGCATCCGAGGAGCAGATCCGCGCAATGAGCAGGCACTCCGAGGGCGGCGGCCCGTGGCCCTTCGGTGGACAGTCGTCGAAGAAGGCCTTCAACCTCCTGAACAAGCGTCCGGACCACTCGAACGAGAGGGGGAGGCTCTACACTGCCGACTCCAACGACTACCAGGAGCTCAGGGACCTCGACGTCCACGTCGCTTTTGCCAATATCACTCGAGTATGAGCTTGATGCTGCCTGCCTATGCTACAAGAATCTTCTGTCATATATGTGTATTTGTATAATGTATAATGCAACATGAGCCATGACCCGTGTTTGGGTCGTGCAGGGATCGATGATGGCACCCTTCTTCGAGTCGAAGGCGACCAAGATATCGATCGTGGTGGACGGAAGCGGAGAGTTCGAGATGGTTTGCCCACACCTGTCCAGCAGGGGCCAGAGCAAGGGACGAGAGGGAGAACAATCGGAACAACAAGAGGAGGAGGAGGAGAGTACTGAGCAGCAACAGCAGGGGAGAAAGCAGAGCCGCGGAGGAGAAGAATCGGAACAAGAGGAGGAGGGGGGACAGCGCTACCAGAAGGTCCGGTCTCGCCTGACCAAGGGCACCGTCTTCGTCGTCCCTGCCGGCCACCCGACCGCGATCATCGCGTCCAAGGACGAGAACCTCCAGGTGGTGTGCTTCGAGGTGCACGCGAAGAACAGCAGGAAGGTCTTCCTCGCCGGGAGGAACAACGTGGTGAGCGAGCTGGAGAGGGAGGCCAAGGAGCTGGCGTTCGGCGTGCCGGCGAGGCTGGTCGACGAGGTCTTCGGCGGGGCGAGGGACGAGGTCTTTGTCCGGGGTCCGGAGGAGAGCCGTCGCCAGCCGCTACAGTCCATTCTGGACTTCCCTGGCTTTTGACTTGGCTAAGCTAAAGGTGGCTCGACGGGAGGGAAATGAATGCAAATTAAATATGCATGAGAGCAAAATATGAGAGCATGTGAGGAGTGATGTATATATGTACTGAAGGTTTGTATCCAAGTATGTTATGTATGTATGGAATAAGAACCCTTCGTGTTCTCAGCGAAATAACAAGAAGATCCCTTTTGTGCTATGTTCAGTTTCATTCGTTGGTAGAGATGATCCAATTGCTGTCGATGCCCAAACAATGAAACGAATTCTTTTTTTTCTCTTCTTTTTTTGAAGGTAACAGTGCTTCATTAATGATTTAAAGTGAATACATATTTCATGTCATGTAAGACATGAGGGGAGATACAATCCGGAATATCGTCATAAGCAGAGGTTATGTTAGAGTAACCATGTAGAAGGGTATGAGAAGCCAAGTGATGGGCCACTTGATTTGAACTTCTGTGTGCATAGGAGAAAGAAATATCAATTGCAGAGTTCAATAGTGTGCCTAGCTCGCCATGGAGGAGATGAACCTTCGGTATTGATGGCGTCGATCTTCAATAGTAACATGATGAAGACTTAGACTGTGGAAGATATCCAGTGCCAAGCATACACCCATAGCTTCAGCTTCTATTGGACTACCTCCTCCTTCATATTTAGCAAGAGCCTTCCTGAAGTTACCATTTACATCACGGAGAATTGCGGCTGCAGCCATTTTCCCATCTAAGTAAGCTCCGTCATAGTTAAATCTTCCATGTGTCAGATTGCGGTGGTGTCCAACATGCAGAGTGTTGATAGTTCACAAGAGGGGTAACAGTGTTTGTATCTTCATTGTTGAAGGCTTCGTATTTAGTCTTCAAGTTAGTTGCCTCTTTAAGGATATTGTCACTACTGAGAGCTTCATCTTCAAAGATTGCTTTGTTTCTAGCCTTCCATATTGTCCACATTTGATAGAAGCAATGCGTCAATCTTATCTCGATCTCCCTCCTTTAGCAGATCAGTAATGAGTATTGGTAGTGTGGTGGTGGGCTTGATCTGGTTTGCAAGGAGTAGATGTTGTAGCCAAGATGTTCCTGTAATGGGACAAAGAAACATTAGGTGATCAAGAGTTTCAAAGTGTACCTTGCAAAGAGGACATATGTCATCGATATGTCTGATCCGCCTATAGATATTGTCTTTGGTGGGCAGGGAATTGGTAATAGCTCTCCAAGCGAATAGCACTACTCTTGGGCAGATATGAGTGAGTGACCAAAGCTTACGCCATTCTTTGAACCCATGGTAATGATTGTTGTACTGGTCCGCGACAGATTTAGCATGAATAACTCGGTATGCTGATTTGGTGGTAAGAACTCCATCACTTGTGTGTATCCACTTCAATTGATCATTCAAACAATTGGGGGATAGATGAATTTTCAGGATAGCTCCAGCTTCCACAGGGGGAAAGAGGATGTATATGAGATGTTCCTTCCAACTGAACGTATCTCTTTTAATGAGATCACTCACTTTGGTAACCCATCTGCTAGCAAATTGATAACCAATCACTCTAAAATTTGGCAATGAAGGAACCCAAGGGTCAAGCCAAATGTTGATGTTTGTCCCATCTCCAACAGACCAAATAATGTTATTAGAGAGGTGTCTCTGCTTCGAAGAATGCTTAACCATATACAAGAGGAGGAAGGTAGGAACTGCATACCAAAACGATGTTGAATATTTATCTTTGAGTAAAGTTGCCCAAATGAAATTTGGTTCTGTGAGAGGTCGGCGGGATTATTCCGAAATTTTAGAGGGGGCGGGAGGCGGAATTATTCAACCGCTTAGCGGAGAGGTGGGGAGAGTGGGGGGGGGGGGGGGGGGGGGGGGGGGGATCACAAAAATCTTTTCTAAATTTTATTTTTAAAAAAAGGAAATAATCAACAAAAATTATTTTTCACATAATTTTGAAAAAAAAAAGTTTAGGCGTTAATTTGTTAACATAGATTCATTATAAATCTTTTTGATTTATTTGGTTAATTATTTGATTATTTGGAGAAATCTTTTTGATTTGGTGAATTATTTAAATATTTGGATATTTTTTCTAATTTAATTGGAAAATATTTTTAATTTATTTGCTGAATTATTTGATTATTTGGATAAATATTTTTGACTTATTTGGAGATTAATTTCAATTATTTGATTATTTAGAGAATTTTTTTTAATTTATTCATGAATCATTTGATTATTTCTCAACCTCTTTATGATTTATTTGTGAATTATTTAATTTTTGAAATTTTTTTCCCGAGAATTTCTACTATTATAACGCGGCTTAGAACGGGCTCCAAATAAGTGGTTTTTGTAATATGTTGGTAGGTGCGGGAGGCTGGATTTGTTATCATATATTTAATTTTTTGAAGATTTTTTTTTTTGGAAAATCTCTTCTATTATAATACTGCTTAGAACGAGCTCTAAATTTTATTGCAAAATAGGAAATATATTCAACCATAATTATTCTTTACATAATTTTGAAAAGAAAAAAGTTTAGATGATAATTTGTTACGGAAATGCTAACTTGGTCGCAAGCGGGCTGGCCCTCCCGCCTGCGTGGTCGAACCCCATTGTCCCATCCCCCTCCCCCCCGACCCTACCCCAATTTGCATGGGTCCCACGTCGGTTGACCTGCCAATGGGGGCGCCACGTGGCGGGTGGGCTGGCCCGCAGCGGGCAAGCTAGCAACGCTCAATTTGTTAACATAGATTCATTATAAATCTTTTTAATTTATTTGGTGAATTGTTTGATTATTTGGAGAAATCTGTTTGATTAGGCCAATAATTTAATTATTTGCAAAAAATCTTTTTAATTGGAAAATATTTTTAATTCATTTGCTGAATTATTTGTTTATTTGGATAAACCTTTTTGACTTATTTGGAGAAATATTTTAAATTATTTGATTATTTGGAAAATTTAATTTATTGGTGAATCATTTGATTATTTCTCAAATCTTTATGATTTATTTGTGATTGATTTCTGGAATTTTTTTTTTTTTTTTGGAAAACCTCTACTATTATAATGTGGCTTAGAATGTGCTCCAAATTAAGTCGTTTACGTCATATGTTGATATGTGCTCAGTTCATTACCTCATCATTTACTGACTTGCAAGCTCATACACGTATGCCAACTCACCAACTTGTCGGCTCAGACAAATATGCTACTCGTCTAAAATTAATTTTTTTTTAAATTTTCCTTTTCTACGGGCCGGCAGCAATGTCTGGGGGTTCAAACCGTGCATATCCCCACAGGACCCTCTGGTATACCCAATGGACTATACCCCCACGGACATGTATCAGGGAGCCATGTATCAAAATCTATAAATAAGAGCTAGGAAGGACTGTAATCAGATTGAAAACTGTACTTAGTTTGTGTTCCCATTTTCGAGTCTTTCTTTCTTGAATCTGTAACCGGCTTCAAACCGGCTTCTTCTTCTCCATTCAATAAACCCTGATTCACGTAATTGAATTTAAAAAAAAATAAAAATAAAAATTCTCTAAACTACTTGACATATATAAATCCTCAAATATTTTAAAATTTAAATTATATTAAAAGTAACTAAATAATATCATTTAAAATATTCTGATAAATTTATACATTTTTACATTCAACAATATCATATATTTTTATATTTAAATTGTTTGGTGAATTATTTGATTATTTGGATAATTTTTTTAAATTTATTTGGAGAATAATTTGGAATTTTATTTTATTATTATTTTTGAGAATGTTTACTTTGTATAGGAAATAGTCAACTACTTCCGATGACATAAAATACCATTGGAAAAACCTATACTTTCACCGACAGTATTTAAGTTTCCTCGTAAATACAAATTTATTTTCGACAATGTCTAAGATTTCTCATAAATAAGTCCTTATTTATGACCAACGATAATTGCTATCGCAATTAGGCAACTATTTACGTCGGGACATATTTGTCCTCGTAAATAATGATATTATTTTCCGAGAAAAAACATTCTGGTCGGAACTAGCTTTGGCGCCAACAACTCCCTCCAATTATTGAATAATTCTGACAAAAAAAACAGATTTTTTCCGAGAGCACATTATTAGTTGAAAATAAATAGACCTTTATGAGATACTTCCTACGGAACAAATTTCTTTGTCGTAAATAGTACTTTTTCCGAGAGCCCTCGTAAATGTTTGTCGCAAATGAGGTTTTTTTTGTAGTGATATATACCTAATCCACCTTGATATACTTAGGTTTGGTTAGAGTGGACCATGCATTGAAATGGATCTTTCTCTTGTCAATAGAGTCCCACCAAAAGTTTCTTTGGTGTTTGGTCAGAGTTTTAGTAATCTTCTTGGGAATATGGTATGAAGAAAGATAATAGGTAGGGATAGAAGCAAGAGTAGATTTGACGAGAACAGTTCTACCCGCATGCGATAGGCATTTTCGTTTCCATCCTTGGAGACCGAAAGAGCTAGCATTGAGAAGGTTGGTGAAGGTGGAGGATTTATTTTGGATTGAAGGAGATGATGACCAAGATATTTATCAGAAACTTTCATTAGTGTGACACCCAACATGTTGAGATAAAGTTGGCGCATGATACGATCCGTATGCTTAGAGAAGAAAATGGATGATTTATCAAATATACATTGCCCAGACCAACGTTCAACTGTTTAGATAATGATCTTTAACTGATTAATGTTGTGAAGAGAATATTTTCCAAAAATAGGAAGATCATTAGCAAATGCTAGGTGGGAGTAGGTGGTCGGGGAATGGGAAAGTGTGAATTTTTTAGCCTGTACAAACACTGTTGGAATTTTTTAGCACCCAAATCGGACAAGCCGATCGACCGTAAGCAATAGAGCTGTCAAAATGGGCTAAGTCCGTTGGGCCGGCCCGCCCCGCCCGCCAAAAAGGTGGATTGGACAGAGCATTTAGGAGCCCGCCAAACAGGCGGGCCTAGGTGGGCTGGCCCGCTAGTAGCCCGCCCCGCGGTGGGCTAGCCCACGGGCCAAGTGGGTTGGCCCGCCATCTATTTTTTTATAAAATTTTTAATTTTTTTATTTATCACATATATGAGATATGTATTATAAATGATAAAAATTCTCATTCAATGCAAGTAATGACGTATAAAATATTAAATTTCGTCATTTATTTACATGAATGGAGGTGTTTTAAAGAAATATCTACTATTATAATGTTTCTTGTATTTTACTTGTAATTTGATGCATATGAGAGTGAGTAAAAAATATTATATATATGATTTTTTTTTAAGAAACTAAATAATAATTAAAAAATTTAAAAAAATTAAGCGGGCCGGCCCGCCTAGCCCGCGGCCCGCCGGTGGGTTGGGCTGGGTTGAAATTTTTCTAGCCTGCCAAAATGGTGGGTCGGCCCGTCCCGTCCTGCTAAATGGTGGATTATGGTGGATTACGGACCGGTCCGCCCCGCCGGCCCGTTTTGACAACTCTAGTAAGCAAGCGCCCCATCAATAGCCTGTACAAACACAGTTGGAATTTTTTAGCACTACGTTTAACCCATATTATCTCTGTAAGATCCCATGACGGAGCAACCTCTCGGACTTGGTTTTATGCCACCTTATTCATGAACCGACCACTTGACGACCCATCATATGTCAATGTATCTTTGTGTAAGTTTTTATCAATTTTCACTTATGGCATCACAGCAGATACTAGCAAATCTATAGGAAGGGACCCGCCAGCCTCCGTTGGAGGAAAAAGACGCCACAGTTTCCTTTGGCCCTCTCTCTTTTGCCTCATTAATTAAAAAATAATTAACCTAACATATGGATATGGTTAAGTTTATCTGTTGATGAGATGGAGACGATAAATAATTGCATAAGTGTACCTCAAGGTGTGTAACGGGTCACGGTTTGATTTGATCGGATTTGACTAGGTTCGGGTCGGGCTGTGCTCAGCTCGGGATAGGAAGCATGCCATACGGGTTGGCCCCCCAAAAAAAATAGACCCAGCTGGACTCGTGGACTAGTGGAAGCTGAGCCGAACCGAACCAGGTTGGGTCCGACCCAAACCAGGTTGGGTCCGTGGACTAGTCTATCTTCATAAAGCTTAATGTCATGATTGATGTTACCCAGTCGAGAATGACCCCATGAGCGGAGTTTGGGTAATAAAGCTTGGAGTTTGATCTGAAGATTATTGGAGTTCATTTGATTCTGGGAGTCGGACATGAATTGATTGAAGTCCATATGAACGGTCTAACATGCTTCAAAGCAAATAGGTCGACGCCTTCTTCAAGAGTGTATGTTAAGCAGTAGAAGAATTGGGTTGTGATCGCTGTTGAGGCTAGGAAGATGGAGAAGACCAGCATTGGGATGGAGAGATCGCCATTGGGTGTCCATCATGGCTCTGTTTAGTCTTTCTGCAACATTGTACTGAGATCTCCTCTGGTTGTTCCAAGTGTAGGCTGGACCTAAGTAGCCAATATCCATAGCTGCAACTCTTTGAAACCCTTTAATAAAGAATTTGTGATGGTTATAGTTGAACTTATTCCTTCCATATTTCTTATATGCACCAAGTATACTGTTGCAATCACCTATACAGATCCATGGCTGGGAGATTGATTCAATAGTTAACTCCATTTGTAGCTAGAAGGAAGTACGTCTTTCAGTAACCATAGGAGGGCCATACAAACAGAGTAAGTGCCATGGTTGAGAGGAAGTCCACTAGTGTATACAAGAATGAATACAATTGTCATTAGCAGATAGAATTGTCAAATTGACATTAGGATCCCATCGTAGAAGTAGTCCCCCTGAAAGATGATTTTTGGTTTAGATGCACGGAGGAATGATTTGAGATTTCTAATTGTCGGGTCATTCCTCAGTCCCCGACAATTCCAAGAGAGAATCATAATGGAGGAGGCTATTCTAGGCCAGTCGCGCCTTCTTTTTTATCGGAGGATAAGGAAAATCTTTTGGTTGGTCTTTCAATATCAACATATGAAACTGCACCAAAACTGGTAAGTCTTGACCTCTTGGCACGGATCTTTAGTTCAGTATTTGATATAGCAAGATTATCAGTTGTGTTGATGTCAGGTGATGGAGAAGAAAAGCTAGGGGTGAGGGCATTTATGAGGAAGAGACTGTGGGTTTAGAAGACAAAGTTGTAATACCTAGGGAAGATGTCTCTGAATCATGTTGATGAAGGTTCGAGGAAGGAAGGGTATAGGGCTTTGATGGATCATCTTTGTATGAGATGATTGGGGTTGTAGATAGAAGTTCTGTCTGAAGAGGAAGGGAATTGGTTGATGGATTTTCCTGTGTATCTTGAGGACAATGACATGAAGATGTGGTTGCAGGATGACTAGCTGCTAATACAGGTGAGGTGGATTTCAGTAAAGAAAATTGGTCCAGGAGGGATTCTAAGGGTTTTTTGGACCTACATATGGATTCAAAGATGTTGCGGTTGGGTTCATAGTCCAGTATGACTCTGGTAGTTGGGGGGGAAGTTGAGGAAAGTAGGACTGAATCCGAAAAAGGTGGAGTAGTAGATTGTAATTGAACCATCGTCTTCCTTGGAGACTTCAATGGATTATCTGTAACCGTCACTGGAGGTGCCGGAACAGGGTCACTGGAATTTGGTAATAAAGGAGAATTCGAGTAGGAAGAAATTGTTATATGGATGATAGTGATGACAGAAGGGTGAGATAGAGTTGTTCCAGGAGGGATGGGAGGATCAATAGTCATAGGTAATGTATCAGGAGGCAAAGGACTTGGGATGTTGACATTGTTGTGTATAATCTTAGAGGTAGAGTCAGATGAGATGGGATTGTTTCTATCTTGGTGGGATTGATGAGAGGAACTACGACCCTGAGATTTAGATTTGAATTTCTTAGTATGATTTGTACATATGGATAGATCAAGACGTTTATCAAGCAGAGAACGAACATGACTCTATTGTTCATCTGACCATTTGGTATCAGTCAAGTTGGTATACTTTTGATGAATTGCGCACTTCTTGACACTGTGTCCTAAACAACCACAGAAAGCACAAAATTTTGTAAGCCTTTCAAACTTCAGGTGAATAATGCGGTCCATATTGTTGCCCATGGACACTTTAAGACTGCGAGGAAGAGGCTTGGAGATGTCAATTCTGACTCGTGTCCGAACAAAGATAATCCACTTACTGGCATCTTGGGGAGTTGGCGGAGAGATGGTGCCTGGAGATGAATTCTATTGTAAGAAGATTGACAGGAAGGCCATAAAATTGCAACCAAAATTCACTCTCAGTGAATTTGTAGTCATTAGGAATCTTATTAGAAGAGCATCGTTCGATGATCAACAGATGATTATTGATTTTCCATGGACCATTGTTGAATACAAAATCCAAATCTTCCATTAATTCAAATTTGGCATAGTATGATCCATCATAATATTCAGAAACTATAACGGAACCCTTATTTTTTTATAATTTGGGAATAGTGGTGGTGATGACACGGGATGGATAATGCTTTGTGGTGAGAGGTTTAAAAAATAAGTAAAGTTTCCAATCCGCTTGAGGATTGGCGGATTGGATACATACATGGCAGAGAGATACAAAAAAGTTAGGAAGGGGGGGAGGAGAAGGAGAGGGGGAGCATCCTGGAGGAGAAGATGATGGCTTCTACAGGGGGAGAAGGGAGGATTGGCAATGGTGAAAGCAGTTGATGTTCGCCATCAAGGAGATGGCGTGGCTGATTGTCCTTGGTACTTTGTTGATATGTCACTGCAGCAACATAGAAAACGACGTCTGAAACGAATTCTCAAAACTCTGACTAATTCTAATGGTCCATTAGATGAACCAGGTCTATCCTTCGTTATGCGAATGGATTATACAGTCACTTGATTTCTTTTCTTTTTTCTGATATGCCCGACGATTCGTATGGGACACATGATACGGTTAGAAATTTTATCGGTTGATTAATGAGATAGCGACGATAAATAATTGCACAAGCGTATTTGAATATGTTGTTTAGCTAGATAGATCTTATAACAAATGTCTTTTTATGCGGTTCATCTTCCAACTTGATACAACTTTAATGACAAAGATGAATTCTCTCTCTCTCTCTCTCTCTCTCTCTCTCTCTCTCTCTCTCTTGATGGGGATACAGAAGAAAAAAATCTCTCTTTTTTTGGCCCTATAAGTTGAGGACCATAACCCCTTATATATATATATATATATATATATATATATATATATATATATATATATATATATATATATATATATATATATGAGGAGGGATCCACATCCCCTCATTTTTTGCATCCCCAAGCATCCCCATGTTAACAACCGTTGGATGTGCTTTAAGTCATCTAATCTTAACCGTTGGTAAATCAATGGTTAAGATTAGATGACTTAAAGCACCATCCAACGGTGTGAGTAGGGGGGATGCTTGGGGATGCAAAAAGTGCGGGGATGCCTATCCTTCCTCTCTCTCTCTCTCTCTCTATATATATATATATATATATATATATATATATATATATGTGTGTGTGTGTGTGTGTGTGTGTGTGTATAAAGAATATATATATATATATATATATATACAAAAAAAAAAAATATATACATATATATATATAATATGCATATATGTATATATGTGTGTGTGTGTGTATAAACAAACGACCATTTCATATATAAAGTCTCAAAATGGTACTGCCTATACAGGTAAGCTCACTACTAAATGGAGATCGGGAACAAAATAAAACTCCCAACAGAGGCAAGAAGCCTAGCCACAAATGCGCCAAACCAAAACATTCGATGCTCTAAGCCTCACAAGGTGTTCCAGAACTCGATCTAGATGTGCTTGAACTTTCTTGTAGTCTTGTGAATCTGTCGTTTGACCTCCAGTATCAGTTGCTCACTGTTGTAACAATACTCTTCGTACCTGTATTTGTTGTAATTTTTCAGATGACCCAAGTGATAGGCACGGCAACAATCTGGTAGCCGTGAGACGCATTGCCCCATATGGATAATAGGGCGGCGAAGTTGTCGATCGCCGAGCTCGAGAGACACCTAATCCTAAACCAATTCCACACCTCAATCGCGAGCTCAGCTGAAGAGAGAATGTGATCCGCAGTTTCTGTCTGACGCTCAGTGCAAACATTGTGTAACCTCCGTTAACTCAGTTTTGGATTTTACCGATTATTGTTAAATTTCTGTTTTTTAAATTTTTCTAAAACCTTTGAAAAGTCGTGAGTTTAAATATAGAATATATTATCAATTGTAATATGCTATCAGTATTTGAGTCATTGGATTAAAAAACTATAATATGCAAATTAAATAATTCTTGCCTAGAATTTTTATCAGTTATAAATATTTACATTTATATAAGAAAAATATTGTGAAAATATTATTTTTATATAAATATACACTTATACCATTCTATTATTTTATTTTATTTTTTGCTAAGTTTATAATGATTGTAATTAACTTATTTTTCGTATCAGGCTTATGCTTTTGCGGTCCTTGTTTTAGTCTACTAAACCGATTGTGGGCTGGAGCTTGGGATTGAGCCAGTGTTTGAGATTTAGTAGCTAAATTGTCATTAGCTACTAAATATTAACTAAATAAATTATTTTGAGTAATTAAATTAGGGAATAGCAACATTGTTAGTGGTTAGTGTTAAGTCAGTGTGTTAGCTTTTTCCACTAATTTTCCTACCTATTACATTCACATTTTTAGGGTTTCCCCCCACTCCCCTATATAAATAGCATACTTTCCAATGTTATAACCTAAAAATTTCCTAAGTTTTCCTAGTAGCCACCAGCCCAACATTGCAACCACCACAGAACAACCAATCCGGCACCACCATCTACTTGGCCGGCCACCCCTGGCAAACCACCACCTGGCCTCGACTTCGGCCATAGTCAGCTCCCTTACCACACACCCGCCGCCACAACCATCTCCTATCATCCAACACTACCACTAGCTCCGGATTTCGACCGTTTCCTCCGCCTAACCCCATGCCAACACTATAAAAGCATAAAAAAGCACAGGATATCAAAAGCGCATGTAGGTGTTCTCACTATCCACCCCGCTTCACAAAAGTACAGGTGACCAAACGTGCAGACAGAAAAGACAAGTCACACAAACAAGGAAAGTTCAAGAAGAGTTCTTTTATTAATCATGGCTACAAGGGTCTATTACAGATTCGTCACGATTACATGAAAGAGAACTTCTTAAATCATGGCTACAGGGATCTATTACAGATTCTCTGTGATCATATGAAAAGAACTGAAAACTCTTAAAGATCTACAAATGGGGTTAATCTTCACAATGTGATCGTCATAGACAAACACAAAAAATGCCTCAAGGGACTGTGGATAGAAGATGTGAATACAGTCGTCATCAAAGTCTGCTCCCACATGGCCCCAGTCGTGCAGCCCCCTTCAGACGTGCAGCCTCGCCAGAGCAAACCACTTCATAGCCAGACACGAAGGAACTCCAATATGGCTAATGAAATAGTTATTGTCACGCCCCAGAACCAGAATACTGGAGAGCGGGGGCAGACATAGCCAGCTACGTACATTAAAATAGAATACATCTCAACTATACGGTCACGGATGTCTAGATATGAGGGTTTACTACAAGCCAACAGTCTCTTAAGGTCAAGCCTATTGTCTCAATCTCAAGCAAGTAATATAATTACAAGATGTTTGACCACCAAATATACAATAAAAGGCGTCCCAAATATTATATATCAGCTGATCATGAAGCTAGTCGTACAAAATGCGAGGACTAGCAAGAGTTTAAGTCATACATGATCAATCCTAGGATTTGTTAATCATGTTTACAGCCCGTAGGCAGACAGTAAGTAAAGTGCATCGAGCTAACAGGTGCTCGTCGGCTAAACGCCTCAAAAGAATAGTTTTACAATAGAGTGAGCGAAACAAAATAGAAAACCCACTCGTAGCCCGGGTTCCTTCTAGTCGCCACCATTAGGCTGGAAGCTTGGTAGATCCTCGGGAGCTGCTCCGAAATCTGGCCACACAAAACCAGCTGGGTCAACCCCAGAAAGAGCAAGTGCCACAAGGGGGCCACGAAATAAGAACAAAAGCCGGCATTCAGCACAAGAAAATATAATGTTAAGACTAGAATTAACGAAAAACATGTCAGGATGATATACGACGAGATAACCATGGAACTATTCCGATAGCCAGGTTACAACCCGTAAACCAAACAAGGACCGGGGTTGTAACCTTTCGTCTGAACAGAAATTGGTTTTCCACCATTTATCGGCAAGATAATAATGCAAGAATTCAAGACAGAGAGCAATCTTGTACTGGATCAAGACATGGCTAGACTGGTTATATCTCATTCAATCAATCACGGCCAAGCAGATACTACGGCTTACTACTTTAACTAACTAGGGTTATCACAGGCCTAATTACTAACAAGATGCAGTGAGATTGTTCCACAGCCACAAGCCCTGCAGACCATCCAGGCTACCCAGGTCGAAGATTTAGGGGTTGAATTCAGGTGGGTACATTGCCCAGAAGACAAATGTACCCTTAGGTGACTTAGAGGGTGCAACACGCGACGGTGTGCTGGAAATGTGCCCTACTCGACGACAGGCTACAGATCCCAAGAGCACCCAGGTAACGGGATTGCCTGTAGCTGTGTCAATCTCTTCATGACTACTGTGTTATTCTAGTTATTAACCTTAATCCATTTTAGTAGGTACTCCTGACCGTGGTACTCAGGAGTCCCATCCTAGACATGTTGCAAGACAGGACAAGTGGATTTAACAAGCAAGCAAGAAAGAACTACCACGGTGTCAAGGCAAGTTAAGTTATCAAGATAAATCATGTCAGGGTACTTATCGGGAGTGCGCCACGACGGGCCACTATCATGTCAGGTTGGTCATGTCAGGAGTGCACCACTACGGGTCACTGTCGTGTTATGCTAGTTCCTTGTCATACCATGCCATGTACAATAGTCATTCCAAACATATTAAGTAAAATCAAGTTCATGACAAAAGGCGTAAGGATATAAAATGGGCGTAAATTATCTAATAAAATATTAATATACAGGGCTATAGAGAAGCCAAGCTTAAAGAAATAAGACCAAAACTCCAAGAGCCAATGGGTTGAGCAAGGGGTCAGGGGAGCGCAGCGTTGGTGAAAAGTCACGCACGCCAGTAGGTGAAAAGTCACGCACGCTACAGGGAGCAGCGTAGGTGAAAAGTCACGCACGCTGAGAGAGCAGCGTAGGTGAAAAGTCACGCACGCTACAGGGAGCAGCGTAGGTGAAAAGTCACGCACGCTGAGAGAGCAGCGTAGGTGAAAAGTCACGCACGCTACAGGGAGCAGCGTAGGTGAAAAGTCACGCACGCAGAGAGAGCAGCGTAGGTAAAAAGTCACGCACGCTACAGGGAGCAATGTACGTGAAAAGTCACGCACACTCAAGGGAGCAGTATACGTGAAAAGTCATGCACACTCAAGGGAGCAGTGTACGTGAAAAGTCACGCACACTCAAGGGAGCAGTGTACGTGAAAAGTCACGCACACCCAAGGGAGCAGTGTACGTGAAAAGTCACGCACACTCAAGGAAGCAGTGTACGTGAAAAGTTACGCACACTCAAGGGAGCAGTGTACGTGAAAAGTCACGTACACCCAAGGGAGCAATGTACGTGAAAAGTCACGCACACTCAAGGGAGCAGTGTACGTGAAAAGTCACGCACACTTAAGGAGACACGCTTCCAACAGGAAGCATACTCAAGCCTGCGTACGCAGCGCTAAAGAGCGCGCGTTGCTCAGGGTGCGTAAGCTAAATAGCTCTGCACACTGCTCACTGTCTTCTCCAAACAGCAAGAACACCATGGCTGAACCCAAGCTTCAAAATTTATAACTTGGCCATCCGAACTCCAAATTCGGATTTCCAAAGCTCCAACTGGAGTGAAACTGAATGCTCTTCCACATGGAAACATCAAAACCCAAAAAAATCCAACCAAAGTAGCTCAAACCATACAAAATCCAAAAATAGGAAAAACCTAGATCTAGAACAATGGAGACTTCAAATCACAAAATACCAAGACCTAATGTTGGTCACTATGTCCTAATCTAGCAAATAGACGAATAAAAGAGGGTTCTCATGTAGTGGCAAGATGCACTTGCCTAGGGTTGGGAGAGTTGTGTAGAGGAAGGAGAAGAAGAAGAAGAAGGAAATAAATGGTGGTTATGAGGAAAGAGAAAATGTTGGTGGAGTTATAAAGAGGGGGAGTTGTGGTGTGTTGAGGGTGGAGTGTAGGTTAAGGTGTTCCAATGCATAATAATCCAAATCAAACCAACCCAATTCAAACCAATTAAAACCGAACCATGACAAAAACCCAAAATACGAGAAATACCAAAATTCCACAAGTTGAGAAAAATAAAAATATATGCCAAAATACAGATACGAGTATAAATACGAAATACTCGAAATACGGGAAATGAGGGTGACAACTCTGTCCACCTTAAAAGAATTCCGTCCTCGGAATTTAATCAAGGAGCTAAAGATTGTCACGACAAGCTACACTAAGCACAGGCAAGCTACACTAAGCAGTTCAATCATACAATCATACAATGCAAGCAAGGAAGGGAAAATATAAGGCATAAGAAAGACATTATACCTCACGAGTCAAACAGGTAGGGATATCGCGATCGGATGTCGTCCTCACGCTCCCACGTTGACTCACCTAGAGAGTGATGACCCCAAGCAACATGGACTAATTTAATAGTCTTGTTCTTGAGTATCTTCTCCCTCCGGTCCAATATAGACACGGGCCTCTCCTCATACGAAAGGTTGGTACCAACAACCAATTCCGAATGGTCTAGGATGTGGCTCGGGTTCGGAATATACCGTCGTAATTGGGACACATGGAATACATCATGCACCTCACTTAGCGACGGCGAAAGAGCGAGACGATAGGATACATCTTCTACTCGCTCTAGAATATCGAACGGCCCTATATACCTAGGACTAAGCTTTCTCCGCACGCCGAAGCGAATGATGCTGCGGTTAGGCGAGATCCTAAGGAATACATGGTCGCCGACAGCAAATTCTAAGGGACGCCGATGAGCATCGGCCCAATGGCACTGGCGGTCCTGGGCAACTCGGAGGTGATCTCTGACCTTCCTGACCACTTCAACCGTCTGGGAAATCAATTCGGGTCCGAGCATCTGCCTCTCTCCGACATCGTCCCATGCTAGCGGGGATCTGCACTTCCTGCCATAAAGGGCCTCGAAGGGTGCCATCTGGATACTAGCCTGATAACTGTTATTGTACGAGAATTCTACCAGGTGTAGATGATTCTCCCATGAACCACCGAAGTCAAGGGTACAGGATCTCAACATATCTTCAAGAGTTTGGATTGTGCGCTCTGATTGACCATCCGTCTGCGGGTGATAAGCTGAGCTGAATTGAAGGCGAGTCCCCAAACTCTTCTGCAAGCTGTGCCAAATGTGTGATGTGAACCTTGAATCCCTGTCTGAGGTGATGCTGACTGGCACACCGTGAAGCCTGACGATCTGCTTGAGATATATCTCTGCTAACTGCGTCGTTGACTGTCCAACTCTGAATGGGAGAAAGTGTGCCACCTTGGTAAGCCTGTCCACAATCACCAAAATAGCATCTCTGCCGGCCGGAGATCTGGGCAATCCGGTCACGAAATCCATGGTTATATGTTCCCATTTCCATTCTGGGATCGGTAAAGGTTGAAGAAGTCCAGCGGGCCTCTGATGTTCAGCTTTAACCTGTTGGCAAACCAAACACCGAGAGACAAACCGGGCTATCTCCCTCTTCATGCCATTCCACCAGAAATGCTGACGAATATCATGGTACATCTTCGTACCACACGGATGAATAGAATATTATGAACTGTGGGCTTCTGCCATGACTTCCTGTCTGATATCTCCACTAGGTACACAAAGACGAGTGCCGTGCCGAAGTGTACCGTCTTTCATGGATACATAACTCTGGCCTTCTTCCTGCTTCACACTCTGCTCTGAGTCGCTGGATCTTGGAATCTGTTGACTGTGCCATCCGGATTCTCTCAACTATGCTGGACTGAACCTGTAGGCTGGCCATCAATGCCACGCTGGTAGGAAGAACCACTTTAATTCCCATCTTCTGAAGATCTGCCAATAACTCTGGTTGTGCCGTCAGGAAATAAACTCCGGCTCTCCTGCTCAATGTATCTGCTACAACGTTGGCCTTTTCGGGATGATACTGCAAATCCACATCATAGTCCACTAGTTGCTCGAGCCATCTTCTCTGCCGCATATTAAGGTCCTTCTGGGTGAAAACATACTTCAGGCTCTTATGATCAGTAAAGATCTCCACTCTATCTCCGTACAAGTAGTGTCTCCACAACTTCAAAGCAAATACTACCGTCGCCAATTCCAAGTCGTGGGTCGAGTAATTCTTCTCATGATCACGTAGTTGACGCGACGCATAAGATATTACCTTCCCATGCTGTATCAAGACACACCCCAATCCTCTGCCTGAAGCATCGCAATAAACTGTAAATCCTTCGGTCCCATCTGGAAGGGTGAGAATGGGAGCCGTTATCAAACCTCGCTTCAACTTCTCAAATGATTCTCGACACTCTGCTGTCCAAACAAACGGCACATCCTTGCGGGTCAACTGGGTCATCGGCACTGAAATCCTTGCGAAATCTGAAATGAACCGCCGGTAGTAGCCGGCCAATCCAAAGAAGCTGCAAACCTCTGCCACTGAGCTGGGTACCGACCATGACTCGATAGCCACAATCTTCTGGGGATCCACTTCCACTCCTCCTCGGGTAATGATGTGACCCAAGTATGATATGCGATCGAGCCAGAACTCGCATTTACTGAACTTGGCGTACAACTGATGCTCCCTAAGCGTCTGGAGGACGACTCTGAGATGCTGCTCATGCTCTGCTTCACTCTTGCTGTAGACCAAGATGTCATCTAGGAACACGATCACAAATTGATCCAAGTAAGGCATGAAAATACGATTCATGAGGTCCATGAATACGGCCGGTGCATTGGTCGCTCCAAAGGGCATAACAAGGAACTCCCAATGTCCATACCTCGATCTGAATGCTGTCTTCGGGATGTCCTGCTCTCTGACTCTGATCTGGTGGTATCTCGACCGCAAGTCGATCTTCGAGAACACTGAAGCCCCTCTGAGTTGATCAAACAAGTCATCTATCCTCGGAAGAGGATATCTGTTCTTGATTGTCATCGAATTCAAGGTACGATAATCAACACATAGCCTGGACGTACCATCCTTCTTTTTCACAAGAAGCATCGGGGCTCCCCAAGGCGATCCACTTGCACGGATGAATCCCTTGGTCCTCAGTTCTTCAATCATCTTGTACAAAATCTCCAACTCTGAAGGCGCCATCCTGTAGACTCGCTCTGATACTGGTGCTGTCCCGGGAATCAAGTCTATAGTGAACTCAATCTCCCGCTCCGATGGTATCCCTGAAAGCTCCTCTGGAAAGACATCTAAAACTCTTCAACTATCCGGGGTAACTGCACTGCTGCTACTGCCATCCGCAACACTGGGGAAGATGGCTCCACTGCTCCTCTGGAAAACGAAAACTCTGGCTCGCCGGGGATACTAAAGACAACTCTGCCAATATGGCAGTCTATCCTAGCATACTGGTTCCTCAACCAATCCATGCCTAGGACTACATCATAGTCTGCCATAGAAAACTCTATGAATCTAGCGGGGAACTCCCTACCGCTAACTACGATCCGACACGAGGAAAATACTCGATCTACTCCCACAAGGCCATTACCAGTAAGTATATTGAGCCTCACTGATAATGACTCGGGCTCCAATCCTATCCATGTCGCGAATCGTGCAGACATAAATGAATGCGATGCACCAGAATCAAATAATACAGACGCTGGAGAGGAGTTGACGAGAATAGTACCTGCCACAACCTCACCTGGTGTAACTTCTTCTTTCATAGACATCATCATGGCCTGACCTTGTCCTCTGGCTGCTGGTCCCCTCTGCTGGAAACCTCTCTGCCTATTCTGGGTCTGAGCTTGGGCTTGTGCATACTGCTGGCGGTGCTGTTGCTGGAATGCCTGAGACTGAGGCGGCAAGGGCCTCGAAGACTGATACTGCTGCTGCTGAACTGGTGCTGGGGCCGGTCCTCTCACCGAAGAGCTAGAAGGGTTGGATGCTGATGAACCATCCCTATTCGGGCAAGCCCCAACCCTATGATCTACTTCTCCACAAGCCAGGCACAATCCCTGCGTCCTGCGATAATCTGCCACCACATGCCCTGGCTTCCCGCAATGAGAACATCCCATCGCGGAAGTCTGCTTCTGCTTCTGCTACTGCGGGTACGTCGGGGTCGAATGCTGAACCGACGTTACTGAGGCCGCCCGCCTCGGAGTCCCAATGGTCAATCCTCTAACTGCCGGGGCTGGAGCTGATGATTGGTACATCTGACTGTAGGACCGCTTCCTACCTCCGGTCCTATCCACGATCCTCTGGAAGGTGTACTCATGCCTCCTAGCTGCTCTCAGGACTGCATCGAACGTCTGGTGCTCGAACTGCTCAACCGCCAATAAGATCTCCAAATGCAGTCCCTGCTGGAACCGCTGGGCCCTATCAAACTCGGTCGCCACAAAGGTGGGGGCAAACCTACTGAGCCTAGAAAACTTCGATACATAACTGTCGACAGTTCTGCCTCCTTGCTTCAAGTTGGTAAATCTGGTCTGCAGGTCGTACCGAGCCACAGCATCGAAATACTTCGTCTGGAATCTCTCTCTAAATACTGTCCAAGCAATGGGGGCCACTAATCCCATGGCTTGCGCCGTCCACCAACTGCGAGCCAAGTCCAACAACTGCAGGCATACCACCGCCACCTTTTCATTCTCGGGTGTCCTAGCTGCTTCCAGAATTACCTCGGTATCCTGAAGCCATGCATCCGCGACAATCGCATCCTCGCTACCGTCGAAGAAAGGGGGGTTCAATCGCTTGAAGCTGTTTGCCACCTGGTTTCCTGGATGTCCGCCTCGGGTCAAAGCATCTTGAACTGTCTGGTACAGGACGTCGCTTCGACGATCCTGGGAAGCTATTAAGGTTCTGATGAGGCCTATTAAGGTACCATCATCTGGCTCTGCGGGCTGGACGGGCCGAATTGGTGACTCTCCTCCAGTAGGTATCACTCTGGAGGCGACTCCGGAATGCTGGGCTTTATCTCCAGGTTGCTGCTGGCCCACGGGAGGTGCTCCTCCTCGCTGATCGGCAGGGTCAGGTACAGTGCCGCTGAGGAAGACGACACAGGGAAACAATAAGGAAGGACCAGGACAGATCAACGATACAAGCATGTAATCAGGGCAAGAATTTCAGAGATTTAAAAATACATGCGGAGATCAAGGGCGAATACTGATTGAGACATCTATTCGGTAAACCCTCATATTTATTGATTGACAAGACCTGTATGGGCCACCACTTAAACCGTGTCACGCCCCAGAACCAGAAACTGGAGAGCGGGGGCAGACATAGCCAGCTATGTACATTGAAATAGAATACATCTCAACTATACGGTCACGGCTGTCTAGATATGAGGGTTTACTACAAGCCAACAGTCTCTTAAGGTCAAGCCTATTGTCTCAATCTCAAGCAAGTAATATAATTACAAGATGTTTGACCACCAAATATACAATAAAAGGCGTCCCAAATATTACATATCAGCTGATCATGAAGCTAGTCGTACAAAATGCAAGGACTAGCAAGAGTTTAAGTCATACATGATTAACCCTAGGATTTGTTAATCATGTTTACAGCCCGTAGGCAGACAGTAAGTAAAGTGTATCGAGCTAACAGGTGCTCGTCGGCTAAACGCCTCAAAAGAATAGTTTTATAATAGAGTGAGCGAAACAAAATAGAAAACCCACTCGTAGCCCGGGTTCCTTCTAGTCGCCACTATTGGGCTGGAAGCTTGGTAGATCCTCGGGAGCTGTTCCGAAATCTGGCCACACAAAACCAGCTGGGTCAACCCCAGAAAGAGCAAGTGCCACAAGGGGGCCACGAAATAAGAACAAAAGCCGGCATTCAGCACAAGAAAATATAATATTAAGACTAGAATTAACGAAAAATATGTCAGGATGATATACGACGAGATAACCATGGAACTATTCCGATAGCCAGGTTACAACCCGTAAACCAAACAAGGACCGGGGTTGTAACCTTTCGTATGAACAGAACTTGGTTTTCCACCATTTATTGGCAAGATAATAATGCAAGAATTCAAGACAAGGAGCAATCTTGTACTGGATCAAGACATGGCTAGACTGGTTATATCTCATTCAATCAATCACGGCCAAGCAGATACTACGGCTTACTACTTTAACTAACTAGGGTTATCACAGGCCTAATTACTAACAAGATGCAGTGAGATTGTTCCACAGCCATAAGCCCTACAGACCATCCAGGCTACCCAGGTCGAAGATTTAGGGGTTGAATTCAGGTGGGTACATTGCCCAGAAGACAAATGTACCCTTAGGTGACTTAGAGGGTGCAACATGCGACGGTGTGCTGGAAATGTGCCCTACTCGACGGCAGGCTACAGATCCCAAGAGCGCCCAGGTAACGGGATTGCCTGTAGCTGTGTCAATCTCTTCATGACTACTGTGTTATTCTAGTTATTAACCTTAATCCATTTTAGTAGGTACTCCTGACCGTGGTACTCAGGAGTCCCATCCTAGACATGATGCAAGACAGGACAAGTGGATTTAACAAGCAAGCAAGAAAGAACTACCACGGTGTCAAGGTAAGTCAAGTTATCAAGATAAATCATGTCAGGGTACTTGTCGGGAGTGCGCCACGACGGGCCACTATCATGTCAGGTTGGTCATGTCAGGAGTGCACCACTACGGGTCACTGTCGTGTTATGCTAGTTCCTTGTCATACCATGCCATGTACAATAGTCATTCCAAACATATTAAGTAAAATCAAGTTCATGACAAAAGGCGTAAGGATATAAAATGGGCGTAAATTATCTAATAAAATATCAATATACAGGGCTATAGAAAAGCCAAGCTTAAAGAAATAAGACCAAAACTCCAAGAGCCAATGGGTTGAGCAAGGGGTCAGGGGAGCAGCGTAGGTGAAAAGTCACGCACGCTACAGGGAGCAGCGTAGGTGAAAAGTCACGCACGCTGAGAGAGCAGCGTAGGTGAAAAGTCACACACGCTACAGGGAGCAACGTAGGTGAAAAGTCACGCACGCTGAGAGAGCAGCGTAGGTGAAAAGTCACGCACGCTGAGAGAACAGCGTAGGTGAAAAGTCACGCACGCTACAGGGAGCAGTGTAACGCACACTCAAGGGAGCAGTGTACGTAAAAAGTTACGCATACTCAAGGGAGCAGTGTACGTGAAAAGTCACGCATACTCAAGGGAGCAGTGTACGTGAAAAGTCACGCACACCTAAGGGAGCAGTGTACGTGAAAAGTCACGCACACTCAAGGGAGCAGTGTATGTGAAAAGTCACGTACACTCAAGGGAGCAGTGTACGTGAAAAGCCATGCACACCCAAGGGAGCAGTGTACGTGAAAAGTCACGCACACTCAAGGGAGCAGTGTACGTGAAAAGTCACGCACACTCAAGAAGACACGTTTCCAACAGGAAGCATACTCAAGCCTGCGTACGCAGCGCTAAAGAGCGCGCGTAGCTCAGGGTACGTAAGTTAAATAGCTCTGCACACTGCTCACTGTCTTCTCCAAACAGCAAGAACACCATGGCTGAACCCAAGCTTCAAAATTTATAACTTGGCCATCCGAACTCTAAATCCGGATTTCCAAAGCTCCAACTGGAGTGAAACTGAATGCTCTTCCACATGGAAACATCAAAACCCAAGAAAATCCAACCAAAGTAGTTCAAACCATGCAAAATCCGAAAATAGAAAAAACCTAGATCTAGAACAATGGAGACTTCAAATCACAAAATACCAAGACCTAATGTTGGTCACCATGTCCTAATCTAGCAAATGGACGAATAAAAGAGGGTTCTCATGTAGTGGCAAGATGTACTTGCCTAGGATTGGGAGAGTTGTGTAGAGGAAAGAGAAAAAGAAGAAGGAAATAAATGGTGGTTATGAGGAGAGAGAAAATGTTGGTAGAGTTATAAAGAGGGGGAATTGTGGTGTATTGAGGGTGGAGTGTAGGTTAAGGTGTTCCAATGCATAATAAACCAAATCAAACCAACCCAATCCAAACCAATTAAAATCGAACCATGACAAAAACCTAAAATACGAGAAATACCGAAATTCCACAAGTTGTGAAAAATAAAAATATATACCAAAATCCAGATACGAGTATAAATACGAAATACTGGAAATACGAGAAATGAGGGTGACAGTTATTTGTCCGAGTGAGAACTCAGTCCACAACACGACGACTGGCTCTTTTCAAAAGCACATCAGCTTCTGCGGCTCTTCGAGCATAATGAAGGAAGACAGCCACTAATGAGCGGGGCATAGCACCACAGAGGGCTCATCGGGTGGGAAACCAATCCTAATCCCGTAGTTTGGACCTCGAAGGCCTCCAAGACATCGCCCAGGTTCAAACTCCTTATGGTGGACAATTGGGTACTTCTCAAGACCAATTAGGTGCTCTTCTACAAAGACATAGCCTCTTTGAACGAAGGAATCCACAACCATCAGCTGACTTGTGCAAGGCCAATGGCCATTCGAAGCTAAGTCAGGATCAAGAATAACGTTTTGAGAGAAGACGACTCTTCAGAAAAACTCTTCCTTATATAGGGAGAGTGTGGTCCAAACTCCAGGCCATGTGGCCGTCGGTCAAAGACTCCCAAACTAATGGGATGAACCTAGGGCTCAGCATAATGAATCTAACTTAATAGGTTCGTTTTACTAAGTCCTAGGCCACTAACTTCTCGAATTCTTCAAAATAACGGTAGCAATTAAAGAAGGGAACAACTGACCCGTCCATAAAGAAGTACAGTTATTAAATGCTCTTAAAGACTTCAACAAAAAGCTATCTCCTTCGATCCAGAAGCGTAAACACCTCACTGTGCCCTCTCTTCGACTCAGACGCGCAGACGCCTATTTCTCTGCTTCGACTCAGAAATGCAGAGCCTTCGCTTCAACCAGAAGCTCGGCCCGTTCGACGGCCTCCTTCATTAGATGACTCTGTCGCCCAAAAGCACAGAGGTTCCGTTATCTTTAAAACATTGCCTATTCGTCGCCCAAAAGCACAGAGGCTCCGTCGTCTTCAAAGCACAGTCTACTCGTTGCTCAAAAGCATAGAGGCTCCGTCGTCTTTGAAGCATAGCCTACTCGTCGCCCAAAAGCACAGAGGCTTCGTCGTCTTCGAAACACAGCTTACTCGTCGCCCAAAAGCACAGAGGCTCCGTCGTCTTCAGAAGAACGATCTATTCGTCGCCTAGAAGCGCAGCAGCACTAAAGCTTCGCCAGAAGCACAGACATCATGGTCCCACCCAATCGATTTGTTTAAACCAATGCTTTTAAAGATAAGACAGAGGTTGATTATGTTAATAAGAGCAATATCTTATCAGTTGGTTTAAAATTACAGATAAGGACAAAGTTTATTCTTATGGATGAAGGCCATATCTAATCGATTTGTTTAAACTAATGGCCTCCTAAGATAAGACAAAATCTAAATCTGTGATGGAATCCAAGATCTACTCGGCTTCATTTGAACAAAAGACTTCAAAGAATAGATACGTCCCACGTGTCTTTTTCTTCGGTTATATTGATAACCATCCGAAATCTCGATAGAGGAAAATCTCAACGTAAGCCACGTGTCAGCTCAGTAGTAGCCCTCATCGTGCAATGACAACAGATTCTTTCATATCTCAAATCCTAATGCTCATCGCATATGTCCTCCCTCCCCTATAAATAGAAGGAGTTTTCCTTCAATAAAGAGGCTTCAAAATCTTCAACTTCGGCATCCTCTTGATTGGTAACCCTAGAGTTTCAATCACCAGCACCAGAAAGCCAAAGCAAGTTCAACTCGTCATCAGATTGTCAACGGAGTAAAGGAGCCGCTGTAATGCTTGATCTCCACCACCACACTTTTTCAAAAATTTTGTACTTAGATCTCCTGGTTAGGAATCGATTGTACTCTTTTTACGTTTAAAATACAAAAAGTTTGTATAACCTTTTGTCATGGAAAACAAGATGGTGACTCTGCTGGGGACCTCCTTCTCCTCCAACTAGGAGGTAGTGGCACAATCTGACAACAACTTGCTGGAACCTTTCCAGAAGACGTTGGTCGTATGTTTCGACCAACTAGCTTTGAGGATCTCCTTCTGGGGAGAAGTTGAGCCCTTCGAAACGTTTCGTAAAACCGAAGAAGACTTGATGCACCTGGGTGCCGAAGGCGGCTGCGACGAGCAGCACGACAAAGAGGACTGTGCTCCAGAACCCACTGACCGACGAAGCCCCAAAAGAAGATTTTGGCTAATGTCGCCACGCCGCCTCGCTCGATTCCCATTCTGGGAAAGCGAGTGAAGGGTGCAACTCTCCTGTGGTGGGCCTAACAAAGGTATAACGTCGAAGAAAGTGTGCAGTAGCTCAACCGCTTACGAAAGGAGCGGTACCGACAAGAAGATCTGTCTTTGACATAATTGCCTACCCATCAGGTAAGGCCACATTGGACTCTGAACGTTATGCATCTCCTGGAGGTACCTTAAAGAGATCCAAGGAAGCACGTGTCCTATGCGGCCAAAGTGCTATGCTAACCACTACATTGGATTCTGAATACTGCGTACCCTCCGGAGGTAGTAGAAAGAAATCCAAGGTAGCATGCGCCTTGTGCAACCAACGTGCTATGCCAATAGTCGACCAAAGGCCCGCGTTGATAGTCACGCATGCAGATAATAGAAAGCTATACAAAACTGGTCCGAGTGCCTCAATGCCTCGACCGGTAGAACCCCGTTGTCGCTTGACCACTCATGTGCACAACTCGAGCCAGGGGTTACACTGTACTGAGAAAGACTCATACGAATAGTGTTCTTGTAAGCGTGGAAGGAGTCTACCTCATTAGCAAATTTATGATCCGGACCTAAGCATGTCCCGCACGCAGGAACAAAAAAGATAGAAGCTATTTCCATATCCTCACTCCTATGTATAGCTTTTCTGTGCGTGCAATGGGAGTACAGGAATGAAGACCCCAACGCTTTTCTACAAGCGTAATACAGAAGAGGAGCCTGCGACACAAGGAATGCCTAAACTAAGGCATACTTGTACCCAGATCACCATCAATAGTTGCTGTCACCTGGCAGCTACATCGCCACCAGTCCATCTTTCAAAGACTACGACCATACATCAGAGACTCGACCGGGGGTCGACAAGCAAGGAAGAAGAGGAACTTCGTCTTGCTTAATGCAACGCGGCGCGGGGTCCTCCATCTCTCAAATAACTATCCAAAAATCCTCCCACCTCGGCCAACAAGCCCAAGAGGCGGCCTGGGAGTATCAAGACGAAAGTGTCCAGCATAGGTGTGTTCCAACACATGCACGCAAAGTCTGGCTCCTTGCCGTAAGGAGATGCCACGTCAGATGCTAGGGGTGTCCAGTCCTCCACTATTCATGACAATCCCGCATTCCAATCTAACGAAAGGTTATATGAAACAGATGACTCCGCAGGCACAGCTAGCCAACAAACTGGGGGTAGAAACTACAATGAGTCTAAGGATGATTACAACCTTCTAGTCTATCCTAAAGATGACAGAACTCAGGCGTTATCACGATCTGCACCCTAGGTAGGGGCACAAGTGCGTGACAACGCCCAGACTACATCATAAAAATGGCATAGAACGCTGTAGGTCTACTAGCCAACAAAATAGTATATAATAACCTGTCATCTCCGTACGGAGGAATATAATATAAAATACTGATAAACTCAATCACAATCTAGAAGGAAGAATCATGGCACGAAAAACCAGATAGATATAAACACAAGTACAATATCCAGCTCAACAACGAGAGAGAGACAAAGTAATATAGTTATACAATCCCAAAATATAACAACATATACATAAGTAGCAAGCTGGAGACAAGGTCCAGTCCAAATGACTCTAACTAAGCAATAGGTAAAGACTCGTCAGGCGGAGCTAAGCCCTGCTGGACCAAGGTCTCCAAGTCTAAACCTACTACGTCATCCGGATCGAAGTAGGTACTGTAATCCTCCTCATCAACATCTGTAATATTTTATCAACATATCCAGTCTGGATGGAACGAGTACAGTCAACTAACAACAGTCCACAAGATATGACAAAAGCTATAAGACTGTAAAGAGAGAGTATATACAAGGAAATGATGGAATGTACATGTGAGTATCATGGCAAGGTAAGCTATAAATCTAGAGCTAGAACAAGGCAAGTAAAACTGATCATGGCATGTACATGAATCAAGAATCATCTATCTAGGTGTGTGAGTACTAGCTACAATATGTGGCCGGCTTGGGAACTTGCACAATAGTAACAGGCCTGGTTAATCATACATGGGGTGTATGATCAACACTCACAATTAATAGGTGCACAATAGGAGCATAATAGGCTTGACCATATATCTACACTAATACTCCCCGCCTTCGACTGGTAGAGTGGACCCAAGCAAGACACGTTACGACATGGGATTCTACGAGAAGGGAGCAAGTCTCCTCGACAATCGGTGTCCATATACTGTACAAAAACTATAAGGGGGCTTGCACAAGATATACAAAGATAACGAGGAATAATATCTCATGTCGGGATCCATGAATACCAATCTGTGTGACCAATGTGTTGAGAACAAGCATATCTACACTAATTACATGAATTATAACAATCATCATATATTGGAAAAGTGTCAGAGAATGTACTCGCCTGTAATATGATAGATAGATCGACTGAGTCCAAGAACAGTGTCTCGAGGACCTATAGATGGAATACTGTATCAATATAATGGTTTGGAAGTGAAATTAAATCATACTGAGTCAAATTAGGTCAAGACACATCAAACTAAGTCAATCTAGGTCAAACAAGGTCAAACTAGATTGTACAAGATTAATCTAAGTCATATTGGGTCTAACAAGGTCAAACTGGGTCAATGCAAGTCAAACGGAATTAAACTATGTCGATTTAAGTCAACGGTTGACTTACAGTTGACTTTTGGTCAACTGGTCAACTCTGGTCAATCCTAGGTCAACTCTAGGTCAACTTTAGGTCAAACTTGACTAACGTTGACTAACAGTTGATTTTGGGTCAACTGGTCAAGTTTGGTGAAGTTCTAGGCTATTTTAGGATTCGATTGACTTTCGGTTGACTTTTGGTCAAAATAGTCAACCGTGGTCAACCAAGGTCAAAGCTAGTCCAAGTCCACTATTCCTAACCATTACCAACCATAATAACCTAATTTTAACTATATCTTAAAGTATAAAACTCAAATGTTGAGAATTGAGCATTATCCCTACTTAACCCACTTATCCGTCTACTCTAACACTAAGGCCAAGTAGCTTTACCTTAGGAGTTTCACTCCCGACTTCCTAGGGTAGTAGGATGCCTATACTATCATTACCTACCAAGCTTCCTAGGTAGAGTGGAGATCCAGTCCATCTTACGACTCATGTTGTCGATTTACCGATTATCTTGAGTATCGCGAGATACTCAATGATATCGTACGATACCATCGTCCTACTTCCACACGAAACCCCGATTTCAACTCGGGCGCCTACCCACAAAATCTAATTTACATTATCTAATTCTCATCCAATTTTGGACGCGTTTCGACACTCGGAACTCAATTTCCCCCTTTCACTAAATTTTGACTCACTCGCTAACTCTCTCTAAACTCACTCTACACACACACTCATAGGACTAATTGGGGGATTATTTTGGGAGTATATAAGTTAGTATATATACATATATAGGTATATATACGTATATATATAGGTATACAAGTATATATATAGAGGGGTTTTTAGGGGGGGTTTTATAGGCTAAAAAGGGGGGCTTTTGGTGCTTGCTACTGCTGCTGCTATGCTTGCTACTGCTGCTGCTAAGCCTGCTGCTGTAGCTGCTGTTACTGCCTACTACTGTTGTTGCTTAGCTGCTGTGATGGGGGGGTCAGCAGCCCAAAACCCCTACTAAAGCTGCTACTGCTGCCCTCCTTTCTTCCCTATAACTCCCTCTGTTCCCACTCTCTAATGTCTTCCTCTCACTCTCTAAATTCCTTCTAAAATCTCCTCTCCAATCTCACACACATCCATATCAATATATCTATTATACAAAACACAAAGGTTTTTGAATCCTAGGGCTGACTGTGCCAAGATAAAGAGTGGTTGGGATTTAATCTTGATGAATCAACGGTTGTGGGGTTTTATGGAGAAGAGCATTATTGGGAGTAGGGTTTTATGAGGAAGAGCATTATTGGGAGTGGGGTTTTATGGGGAATCCAAAGATGGGGCTTTAATATTTTGATGGTTGGGATTTAATATTTTGATGGGGGCCTCATAATGGTTGTGGATGAGCATTATTGAGAGTGGGGTTTTATGGGAAATCCAAAGAAAATTCACATCCAGCAGTGGTTGGGATTTAATATTTTGATGGGGGCCTCAAAATTATTATTGTTCGTTTAAAATTGGGGGTCCAAGATTTTGAGGGGGAATGCCTTAAATGAACCATGCCCTATGGGCACGGGTTATGACTAGTATATATATATATATATTTTTTTTTTGACTAGTATATATATATATATATAGACTCACAAACACACATACACATCTACATATATATATATATATATATATATATATATATATATATATATATATATATATAGAGAGAGAGAGAGAGAGAGAGAGAGAGAGAGAGAGAAAAATATATATATATATATATATATATATATATATATATATATATATATATATATATATATATATATATGGACACACACACACTTACACACATGGACACACACATATGTGGACACACACACACACACACACACACACACACACACACACACACACACACACACACACACACACACACACATATATATATATATATATTATGTGGACACACACACACACACACACACACACACACACACACACACACACACACACACACACATATATATATATATATATATATATATATATATATATATATATATATATATATCCACCCCATGGTTGTGTCCCTTGTATAGAGATTTGAGGGCTATGGGAGACGCCTAGGAGGATTAGGATTAGTGTTTGTGTCCTTGAGTTTGTGTGTCCATATATATATATACATGTTTATATAATTATGTATGTGTGTGTCCATATATATATATATATATATATATATATATATATATATATATATATATATATATATATATATATATATATATATATGGACACACACATACATAATTATATAAACATGTATATATATATATGGACACACAAACTCAAGGACACAAACACTAATCCTAATCCTCCTAGGCGTCTCCCATAGCCCTCAAATCTCTATACAAGTGACACAACCATGGGGTGGTTCCTATGGGTTCCAAAATCAATAAAATTTTATAGGAATTGATTTAGAGAATAGGTAATTACCAATTAGGAGTAAATCCTAATGAAACTCTCTCCGATTCGAAGATTCTCGAAGAATGGACACTTCCACCTTGCACTTCTCTTCCAAACTAGGTAGCACCCTCCCTTGATGGTATAGAGAGGTTCTATGGAAGAAATTTCGGGAAAAATGGGAGATTGAGAGATCAAAACTCAAAATCTAGGTTTAGGTTTGGGGGAACTTAAAATTAGGGAAGAACTTTGAGTGGAGAAGATGTAGAATGAAGAGGGAGGTCCTCCATAGGTGGCCGGCCATGTAAGGGGGTTTGGGGGCATTTGGCTAATGTCCAAAATGCCCTCCAAGCCTCCTTTAGGCCAAATTTTGACTTAGAAATTTTTCCGGGTTCGGAACGACCAAGTTAAAATCTATAAATTGGCCGACTAAGTCACCAAAAAATTATCTAAAGTTACTAGACTAATTTGTAGGATTTTATGGGCCTTGTCTAACCTAAAATTGGGTCCCGATCAGAGTCTAAGCTACCCCGGGTCTCCGATTCAAGTCGGAATGAGTTAAAATTTGAACCCGACTCTAAAAATCCCCAAATAACAATAAAATTAAATAAAAATTTATAAAATTTCCAAAAATGCAAAAATGACCATTTTACCCCTATTTGTGAAAAGTGGGAGTGACAAGTCTACCCACCTTAAAAAAATTTCGTCCTCGAAATTGAATGAGAAACTAACACAGCAACATGAATAGAACAAGAAAAGAAAAGAAATAATTTTATCTCAAGGCTCGAAGAGATATGGAAATTGCTCCCGCATGTCGTCTCTCTCTCCCAAGTAGACTCACCTGGAGAGTGGTGCCTCCATGCAACACGAACCAAGGGAATGACCTGGTTCCGGAGCACCTTCTCTCTTCGATCCAAGATCTCAACCGGCTTCTCTGGATAGCTGAGTGTCGGTCCCACTTCGATCTCGGAGTGGTCCAAGACGTGACTGGGATCTGCCACATATCGTCTCAGCTGCGACACGTGGAACACATTGTGTACTCCTTCTAGTGTGGGCGGTAACTCCAGTCGGTAAGCCACTGCACCGACCCTGTCCAAGATACGGAAAGGTTCGATGTATCGTGGACTAAGCTTTCCGCCGCCACCAAAACGAATCGTGCCACACGTCGGGAAAATCCGCAGAAACACAAGATCACCAACCTAGAACAAAAACACAAGACTTAAAGCTTGATCTAAAACAATCACAATCAGACTCAAATACTAGAAAAATCTAAACTATACCTCAAACTCCAACGGCCTCGGTGGCTATCGGCCCAATGCCGCTGCCTGTCCTGCACCACCCGAAGTCTATCTCTGATAACCCTGACCTTCTCTACAGCATCCACTACCATCTCAGGGCCAAGCAAAACCCTCTCGTCGACATCATCCCAAGACAAGGGAGTACGACACCTCCGTCCGTATAGAGCCTCGAAAGGTGACATCTCTATACTGGCTTGGTAGTTGTTGTTGTAAACAAACTCTTCCAAGTGAAGGTGGTCCTTCCAAGATCCCCGAAGTCCAAGACACAGGTACGAAGCATATCCTCGAGGGTCTGAATCATCCTCTCCGACTGCCCGTCTGTCTGGGGTTGGTATGCGGTACTGAACTTGAGCGATGTGCCCAAGCTAAGCTGCAAACTCCTTCAGAAGTGGGAAGTGAATTGGCTGTCCCGATCCGAGACTATACTCTCTAGAATCTCGTACAATCAGACTATCTGCCATACGTACATCTCGGCCAGCCTCTCCGTAGACAAACCCACCTTGAAAGGCAAAAAGTGGGCCGATTTGGTCAATCGATCAACAATGACCCAAATCGTATCCTTCCCTCCTGGAGAGCACGAAAGTCCAGATACAAAGTCCACAGTGATATGCTCCCACTTCCACTCAGAAATGGGTAGTGGCTGGAGCAATCCACCGGGTCTCTGCCTCCTGGCCTTCACTTGCTGGCACACCAAGCATCTAGAAACGAACTGAGCCACCTCGTATTTTATGCCATACCACCAAACATGCTGTCTCAAGTCTCTGTACATCTTGTTGGCCCCAGGATGCAAAAGTACTGAGAATGATACGCCTCCTGAAGAACCTTCTTCCGAAGTCCTCTGCTCGGCACGCACAATCTGGTACCATGTCTTAACGACCCATCCCCCGCTATAGAGAACTCATCCAACAGTCTTGTCCGGACCTGCTCCCTGATGACCCTTAGAGGCTCATCCTCAAACTGAGCTGCTCTGACTCTGTCCATCAGCTCTGAATGCACCTGAAGACCCCATATCTGCTCCTCAAACTCAGGAACTATCACCTCTATGCCCAAGCTCTCCAGATCTGCCAGAAGGTGACGATCCATCGTCAAACACATGGCCACGGGATACCTGCTTAAAGCATCCGCAACCACGTTGGCCTTCCCCTGATGGTACTGTAAGGATATATCAAAATCCTTCATCAGCTCTAACCATCACCTCTGCCTCATATTCAGCTCCTTCTGGGTAAACACGTACTTTAAGCTCTTGCGGTCAGTGTAGATCTCCACACGCTCTCCGTATAAATAGTGTTTTCATAGCTTCAAAGCAAATATGACCGCCGCCAACTCCAAATCATGAGTCAGGTAGTTCTTCTCATGTGGTCATAACTGCCTAGATGCATAAGCAATTACCTTTCCATGCTGCTGAAGAACGCAACCCAGACCCTTCCCCGAAGTATCACTGTAGATCGTGAATCCTTCGGACCCAGATGGCAACGTCAAAATAGGAGCCGACGTCAACCTCGTCTTCAGCTCCTCGAAAGCAGCCTGATACTCATCAGTCCAGACGAACTCCACGTCCTTTCTGGTGAGTCTAGTCATCGGCTATGCTATGTGAGAGAAGTCCTGCTCGAACTTCCTATAGTAGCCTACTAAACCCAGAAAGCTCCAAATTTCGGCAACTGAACTGGGGGTCGACCAAGACTCTACCACCGCAATCTTCCTCTGATCCACCGAAATCCTATCATCGGATACAACATGGCCCAGGAACTCCACTCGATCCAAGAAGAACTCGTACTTCGACAACTTCCCATACAGCTGCTCCCTCCTCAGAGTCTCTAGCACTATCCGCAGATGCTCTTCGTGCTCCTCAGGCGTCTTCGAATAGATAAGAATGTCATCAATGAATACCACCACAAATTTGTCAAGGTATGGATGGAATACCTTATTCATCAAGTTCATGAATATCGCCTGGGCGTTAGTCAACCCAAACGGCATGACGGTAAACTCATACTGGCCATAGCGGGTACGAAAAACAGTCTTCGGGATGTCATCCCCCTTCACTCTCAGCTGATGGTACCCCGATCGCAAGTCTATCTTCGAGAACACCCTCATGCCGCTCAACTGATCAAACAAGTCATCAATCCTGGGCAAAGGATACCTGTTCTTGATAGTGAGGTTGTTGATCGCTCGGTAGTCGATACACATCCGTATCGTACCGTCCTTCTTCGGGACAAACAAGACTGGCGCACCCCAAGGTGAAGAACTGGACCTGATGAAGCCCTTGTCCTGCAGGTCGTCGACTTGCTTCTTCAGCTCCACCAACTCGCTGTTGTTGATCCGATAGACATGCTAAGAAATAGGCTTAGCGCCCGATATCAAGTCTATCGTGAACTCAATATCTCTGTCCGGTGGCATCCCCGACAATTCCTTGGAAAAGATATCCAAGAAATCTGCAATAAATGGATGCGGCAACTCCTATCCCGCCAACAAGGCTCCAAAGAATCCATCTCCCGGCTCCGCTGCTCCTCTGGCAAACTGAAACTCTGGCTCTCCTGGTGGACTAAACAATACTCTGCCTGCTCTACAATCTATGCTAGCATGGTGCCTGCTCAACCAGTCCATCCCGAGTACCATATCGTATCTCAGAAGTGGCATTATGAGCAAGCACACGCTCAAATCCTGGCCTCCCAGAGTAACTCTTTGCCTCTTGCAAATATTATTAACCAAGATAATACCTCCCCCGGTCATAATCTTGCAAGTCCTACCCAGATATTCAGCAATAATGTTGTACCTAAGTGTAAAAGAAACTGACACAAAACTGTGCGTAGCACCTGAATCAAACAATGCTAAGGCAGAAAAAGAATCAAGAAGAACCGAACCTGCAACAACATCTGCGACCGAATCGATCTCCTCGGCTGCAAGAGCAAAAGCCCTGCCCTGAACACCCCGCTGCTGGTGGTGCTGTACAAACCGCTGCTGCTGGGTCGGAAGTAGACCCCTCGGCTGCACTGCAGGTACTCTCGTCGGTGCCCTCTGAGCTGTACCAGTAACACGAGGGTTCACTGGATACTCCCTCAACTGATGGCCTGCGCCGTCGTAAAAGTGACACACTCCTAGCCTCTTCCGGCAAACTCCCAGACGTGACCAGGCTTCTTGCAGAAGTGGCAAGGAGCCCCATGCTGTGCCTGCCTCGGTTGAGTGTGCTGTACCTGCTGGACCGGTGCTCTGGCCTGAACCTGCGGCTGGTGATACTGGAAAGAACGATGCTGAAGCTGAGGGTGCTTAGCAGCCCCCAAGCTGCTAGTAGCCCCCGAAAAAAGATCACGCTCCCTCTTGGGCTTCAAGCCCCACTCCCGCTCTACCTTGCGGGCCTCCGCGTAGATCTGGATATAAGTCTCATAGAAGAAGGGAATGAGGATCTTGATATCCCAAGTTAGCCCCTCCCTGAAATGGCTCGCCCTGATCTCCGGGTCTCGAACCATGTACTCCGCGTATCGGCTCAGACGACCGAACTCAGCGGCGTACTCCTCCACAGATAAACTGCCATACTGCAGATCCTGGAACTGTCGCACCAGGTTGATCTTGTCTGTAGGGGAAAGAACTTCTCCTTGAAGAGAAGCTTGAACTCTTCCCAAGTATGGCCCTCTCCAGCTAGGGCTGGCTCATTCCTGAACCAGGTGCATGCAATGTCTAGCAACTGCAAACCTACCGCCTCGACCTTCAGGTCGTCTGCGAGGCGGGAGGCCCTCATCTGCCGCTCGATATCCTCGAGCCAATCATCTGCATAGACCACACCCTCGGTCCCGCTAAAGTCACGGGGCCCGAGCTTCTTGAAGTCCTGGATATCTCCGTACCTCGTACGCGTCCCATGATGTGGAGCCCTCTGCTCCACGGCTGTAATGGCCAACTGATGGGCATCCTCCATGCCTTGACGCATCATGTCTGTCTACCTCTGCTGAGCCTCGGCCTGGGCTCTCTGAGTCTCCAGTATCTGCTGGAGGAAAGTAAGCATCTGCCCAATATCTGTAGGCAGAGGAGGTGGAGGTAAAAGTACATCTGCAACTGGCAGAGGAATCCGCTGCACAGGAGGAGGAAGGGCGCCCGTATCAACCACTGGTACTGCGGCCGGAGTAGTCATAGCAACCCTGGGGTCAGCCCTCATAACTGGCGAAGGAGCGCCCCCAAGAGATGTGGCCGATACCCCGACCGTAACAGGAGTGTCTGGATCAGGTTCGCGAGTCAAAGCAGACCTCTCCGCGTCTGCGGACTCAGGATGCTGGGACCTGGTCTGCACCATCCTGAAGGTAGAATAAAAGAAGGAAATCAATATGGCACATGAAATATTATATCAAGGAGGATAATTAGAATGCAAAAATCAATATCAAAAGGATAGCTAAAAGATCAGCAAGTGGAAGTTTTTCTATTTTGTGATTGAGTAACTTAGCCTATAGCCTATCCTAGATACGTACCGCAGGCTCGTAACAGCACTCTAAGTCGAGCGCCGCTACGACGTCGCACTTGACCTGCATGGGCTACTACTAAAAACGTGTCATGATCCGTACCCTAGGTAGGGGCACAAGTGCGTGACAACGTCCAGCCTACACCGTAAAAACGGCATAGAACACTGTAGGTCTACTAGCCAACAAAATAGTATATAATAACCTGTCATCTCCGCACGGAGGAATATAATATGAAATACTGATAAACTCAATCACAATCTAGAAGGAAAAATCATGGCACGAAAAACCAGATAGATATAAACACAAGTGTAATATCCAGCTCAACAACGAGAGAGAGACAAAGTAATATAGTTATACAATCCCAAAATATAACAACATATGCATAAGTAGCAAGTTGGAGACAAGGTCCAGCCCAAATGACTCTAACTAAGCAATAGGTAAAGTCTCGTCAGGCGGAGCTAAGCCCTGCTGGACCAAGGTCTCCAAGTCTAAATCCACTACGTCATCCGGACCGTAGTAGGTACTATAATCCTCCTCATCAACATCTGTAATATTTTATCAACATATCTAGTCAGGATGGAACGAGTACAATCAACTAACAACAGTCCACAAGATATGACAAAAGCTATAAGACTGTAAATAGAGAGTATATACAAGAAAATCATGGAATGTACATATGAGTATCATGGCAAGGTAAGCTGTAAATCTAGAGCTAGAACAAGATAAGTAAAACTGATCATGGCATGTACATGAATCAAGAATCATCTATCTAGGTGTGTGAGTACTAGCTATAATATGTGGCCGGCTTGGGAACTTGCACAATAGTAACAGGCCTGGCTAATCATATGTGGGGTGTATGATCAACACTCACAATCAATAGGTGCACAATGGGTGCACAATACGCTTTGACCACATATCTACACTAATACTTCCTGCCCCCGACTGGTAGAGTGGACCCAAGCAAGACACGTTACGACACAGGATTCTACGAGAAGGAAGCAAGTCTCTTCGAAAATCGGTGTCCATGTACTGCATAAGAACTACAAGGGGGCTTGCACAAGATATACCAAGATAACGAGGAATACATCTCATGTCGGGATCCATGAATACCAATCAGTGTGACCAATGTGTCGAGAACAAGCATATCTATACTAATTACATGAATTATAACAATCATCATAAATTGGAAAAGTGTCAGAGAATGTACTCGCCTGTAATATGATGGATAGATCGGCTGAGTCCAAGAATAGTGCCTCGAGGACCTATAGATGGAATACTGTATCAATATAATGGTTTGGAAGTAATATTAAATCATACTGAGTCAAATTAGGTCAAGACACATCAAACTAAGTCAATCTAGGTCAAACAAGGTCAAACTAGATTGTACAGGATCAATCTAAGTCATATTAGGTCTAACAAGGTCAAACTGGGTCAATGTAAGTCAAACAGAATTAAACTAGGTCGATTTAAGTCAACGGTTGACTTACAGTTGACTTTTGGTCAACTGGTCAACTCTGGTCAACCCTAGGTCAACTCTAGGTCAACTTTAGGTCAAATTTGACTAATGTTGACTAACAGTTGATTTTGGGTCAACTGGTCAAGTTCTAGGCTATTTTAGGCTTCGGTTGACTTTCGGTTGACTTTTGGTCAAAATAGTCAACTATGGTCAACCAAGGTCAAAGCTAGTCCAAGTCTACTATTCCTAACCATTACCAGCCATAATAACCTAATTTTAACTATATCTTAAAGTATAAGACTCAAATGTTGAGAATTGAGCATTATCCCTACTTAATCCATTTACCCGTCTACTCTAATACTAAGGCCAAGTAGCTTTACCTTAGGAGTTTCACACCCGACTTCCTATGGTAGTAGGATAATATCCTATACTATTATTACCTACCAAGCTTCCTAGGTAGAGTGGACATCCAGTCCATCTTACGACTCATGTTGTCGATTTACCGATTATCTTGAGTATCGCGAGATACTCAATGATATCGTACGATACCATCGTCCTACTCCCACACGAAACCCCGATTTTAACTCGGGAGCCTACCCACAAAATCTAATTCACATTATCTAAGTCTCATCCAATTTTGGACGCGTTCCGACACTCGGAACTCAATTTTCCCCTTTCACCAAATTCTGACTCACTCGCTAACTCTCTCTAAACTCACTCTACACACACACTCATAGGACTAATTGGGGGATTATTTTGGGAGTATATAAGGGAGTATATATACTTATATATATGGGTATATATACGTATATTTATAGGTATACAAGTACATATATACAGAGGGGTTTTTAGAGGGGGTTTTATAGGCTAAAAAGGGGGGCTTTTGGTGCTTGCTACTGCTACTGCTGCTGCTGCTGCTAAACCTGCTGCTACAACTGCTGTTACTGCCTACTACTGCTGCTGCTTAGCTGCTGTGATGGGGGGGGGTTATGTCACGCCCCAGAACCAGAATACTGGAGAGCGGGGGCAGACATAGCCAGCTACGTATATGAAATGGGATCCATCTCGCTATACGGTCACGGCTGTCTAGATACATGAGGGTTTATCTACAAGCCAACAGTCTCTTAAGGTCATGAACAAGCCTGGTGTCTCAATCACAAGCAAGTAAGTAAAAGTCACAAGATGTATGATCATTAAATATACAATAGTAAGGCGTCCCAAACATTACATATTCAGTTGATCATGAAGCTAGTCGTTACAAAATGTCAGGACTAGCAAGAGTTTAGTCATACATGATCAACCCTAGGATCTGTTAATCATGTTACAGCCCATAGGCAGACAGTAAGTAAGTGCAATCGAGCTAAATAGGTGCTCATCGGCTAAACGCCTCAAAAGAATACTTTTACAATAGAGTGGGAGAGCCAAAATAACCTACTCGTTGCCGGGATTCCTTCTAGTGTTCACCATCTGGCAGGAAGGTTGGTAGATCCTCTGGAGCTGCTCCGAAATCTGGCCACACAAACCAGCTGGGTCAGACCCCAGAAAGAGCAAGTGCCACAAAGGAGGCTTCACTTAAGAACTAAAACCCAATCAGCACAAGATATAAATAAAAGTAAGAACTGGAAAGAAAAAAATACACCAGGATGATATACGACGAGATAACCATGGAACTATTCAGATAACCAGGTTACAACCCGTAAACCAAACAAGGATCGGGGTTGTAACCCTTCGTCTGAACAGAACTTGGAATTCTCACCATTTATCGGTAAAATAAATACAAGCATTCTAGTCATTCAATAATCTGGAACAGGATCAGGACAAGACTAGACTGGTTAGACTCCGTCCAATCATTTCACGGCCAAGCAAGAATTACGGCTTGATACTTTAACTAACTAGGGTTGTCACAAGCCTAATTACTAACAAGATGCAGTAAGATTATTCCACAGCCACAAATAATACATAATTAAGTTATTTACAGTGGCCATGTCGCAACTTGGCCTGGTTTTTCTAGTTTGGACACACTTATGGCTGGGTCTTCCTCTACCATGGCTAAACACTAGTCAAGGCACGCCACTGCACTATCCGTGCCATGATTCCTAATCGTCTGGTACTTCAAAACTCCATTATGGCTAAACTCATCTACCGTAATAATTAACCCAATAATTATTTATAAAATTCTAAGTTCACTATTTAAATCAAATAAATAATAAAAATAATAATACAAAATTTTCGGGAAGGGAAGCTACACAATATATATATATATATATATATATATATATATATATATATATATATATATATATATATATATATATAACACAAAAAAAATATATATATATATATAACACAAAGGAAGAAGAAAGCATGTGGGGGGTGTGTGTACTGCTGTTGTGATGTACGGGGCTGCTGGTATAGGCTAAAACTGAAAACAACTTATATATATATATACTACACACCCCTCCACATGCTTTCTTCTTCCTTTGTGTTATATATATATATATATATATATATATATATATATATATATATATATATATATATATATATATATATATATATATTGTTTTTGGTATAGGATGTTAGTGAGTTAGTTTAGAAATGACCCAAGAGGCCTAACTTGGCATAGTTGACTAGCAAGTTGACTAAGTTGACAAAAGTCAACTTTGGGTCAAGCTTGATCTAAATTGACTCAAACAGACTTGAATTGACTAGATAACTTAAGTTTGACCTAAATTTAGGATAATAGACTAGTTGACTTCGGGTTGACCTAGTTTGACTAGAATAGTTGACCAGGGTTGACCAGAGTTGACAAATGGTTGACTTTGACCAAGAAGGACCTACAATCATTTAGAATGCATTGTAGATTACTCTTATTTCATATTAGACACTTTGTAACCAGTGATTGCTCTAAATAGGACTCTGTTACTCCAGTTTGGACTTGTATTCTCATCCGACATTTTGGATATCAGGCGAATACATTCTCTGACCGTTTCATACATGCTAGAAATTATATTCTTGTTATACACTAATTTACTTGATGCTGACACGATGTTATTACGGATTAGTACTATATGGATCTTTACATGAGATGTTATTCCCCTCGGGTGCATCGAGTACATCATGTCATGTGCTTTTCACGAACATCATGTATTTTATGGACTCTTATTATTCATGTACACTCATGTGCTCTCATGTACTCACATGATCTCATGAGCTTCATGTATAAACTTTCATGTATAATAACATAACTTGTATAGATCCTTGTATATTGATTGGGGTATGGGGGAGTAGAAGTAGTCATGTGAACAATTCTAAAGTAGTGTAATCATGTATAAACTCTGTAGTATAATCATGTATAAACTTAAGCCATTTACATAACTATTTTATACTCTAAATGTCACGACCCACACCCATTTTTGGACGCGATCTCGTGAGCAAGCCAACTACGCATCAAGCGGAGTCCAGCCCGATTCGAATACGTAAACGTTGTCACGGCTATGTTAAACTGCCAAATCAGGACAAAAGTAAATCTATATCTCAATCCACAATAAGTGTACGAAAACAAGAATGAACACTATGGGTCGTGGTCTGCAGCCCACTAACATATATGTCCGATAAGACTCAAGAATATAACAAGAGTCTCTAAAGTGAATCAATAAGCAGGATACCTCATGATCAGAAATGTAAAGCACGAAAGGATGACAATGTAATATCACTGACAAATACCTGAATCATGCATCATAATCATCTACCATCCAGCTCTGCTAGCTAACTCCATACAGTCGCTAAACCTAAAGAGATCATCAGGTCCTCAGGGGACATAGCAAGATACATAAAAACATGCCTATCTAGCAGTTTAATCATGCATGATAATATAAATAGGATATAAACAAGGAACGACACTTAACATGGCAAGAGACTACGACTAAATTGCTAATAAGTGACTAACGACAAGTGGCTACTGACAGGTGACTATGAACTGGAATATAATAACAACTACACGTAACTGAACTGCTGGATACACAAGTGAACATGAGATCAATGGAATAACAAACCCTTGTCCCGAGTTGACTCACAGGTTTGAACTAATCACTAACCCTTATCCCGAGTGTGGACTCTTTGGTTAGTTCACGGCAAAGGACCCTCGTTCCGTGTGTGGACTCTCTGGTGCAAATGAATACGACAAATACCCTCGTTTTGAGTGCGGACTCTCTGGTGCAAATGGTCAACCCTCGTCCCGAGTGTAGACTCTTTGGTGCCAAGGAACACGACAAACACCCTCGTCCCCGGTGTGGGCTCTCTGGTGCAACTGATCAAGACAAACACCCTTGTACTGAGTGGACTCTCTGGTGCCAAGGAAACAATAATAAGAATTTAGCAGTTCAATTACACGTATTCTTTCTATGGCACGAACCAGTCGAGGCACAAGTTGTTGGCACATTTTATTTTGATTATTAACAGCATCTTCGTAGTATAGTTTTCTGCGTCTTCAGATACATATCCTCTAAGAAGCTCAACTACATAAAGACTTTCTGTTCAAGAGCATCCATCCTTCGCATCGAAGATTGAAGCAGCTACCGACGCTCCTTGCATAAGATGGCGTCCTCCTGCTTAGAGTCTTCGTGTCTGTACAAGTCTAGGTATATCTGTAAACACCTAAGGACGGATGACAAGTAAAAGAACAAAGTCAAAAATCAAATACCTACAGAGCGGTATACCGGCGGCATGCTTCGGCATACCGACGGTATACCGTTTTTAGAGCCTAGAAAGTTGCTGTGACAAATTGTCGGCATACCGGCGGTATACCGATTTTTGTGTCCAGAAAGTTGCTGTGACAAATTGTCGGCATACCGGCGGCATGCTTCGGCATACCGGCGGTATACCGATTTTTGTGTCCAGAAAGTTGCTGTGACAAATTGTCGGCATATCGATGGCATGCTCTGGCATACCGACGGTATACCATTTTTAGCGACCCAAAAGTTGCTGTGACAAATTGTCGGCATACCGACGGTATACAGTTTTTAGCAACCCAAAACTTGCTGTGACAAATTGTCGGCATACCGACGGCATGCTCCGGCATACCGGCGGTATACCGAGTTTCAAATATTTGGTTTTTGATTTGCTCTGACTAGCATTAATGGCCGCATTTAATGCTCTCAAACGATCATTAATATGACCGTTACTATTTGGCCGGTATACCGACAGTATGCCGCTGCATACCGACGGCATGCCGGTCTGTCTGTATTCAGAAGCATTAAATGACACCAACTCTTGGTTTCTCTATAAAAGAAAGCTCTCTCTCACTTGAGGCTTGAACCAACTCTTGCCATAAATTTTCCAACAACCAAGAGCTCCACCATTAATACTCTTCAAGCTTTTAATTGTCATCCTCTTCCAAAGTGATAGAGTATTTAAGATTTGTAAATTTTGATCTTCACGTGTTAGAAGATCAACAAGTTTCTCTTCTCATTTGTTTGAAGTTGGCGAGCCTTCGTAAGAAAACTCGTGTGTTGAAGTTGGCGAGTCTTCGGATCCAAACTCGTGTTGAAGTTGGCGAGTTCTTCGGATCCAAACTCGTGTGTACTATTTGACTAAATAGTGGATTTAAGCCGGAGAGAGTTCCGGGACTGGATTGCCTCAAGCGAGGATACCAGGATACATCTTGTGTTTGATCTTCTTACTCCTTATTTTTATTTGTCATATATTGCTTCTGTTGTACTAGTTATTTTTTATTTCCCTATTCACCCTCTCTCTAGGGTTCTACAATTGGTATCAGAGCTTTGTTCTCTTGATTTGGATTTACACCCTTTGAGTGATCCATGGCCTCTAACCCTAGTATCAACACCTTCCACAATGAAGGACACTCCACAAATAGGCCTCCCCTATTTGATGGAACCAACTATAACTACTGGAAGATTAGGATGAGCATTTATCTGAAGTCCATAGATTTCAATTTATGGGATTGCGTGATAAATAGTCTTCCCACTCCTTCCAGAGTTATTGAGGATATTACTTCTGACACCCTTCGGGACACACTTACTGAAAACACCAAGAAGCTTGCGAGTCGAGATGCCAAGGCAATGAATGCTCTTTATTGTGCTTTCGACAGTAGTGAATTCAACCAAATCTCTACTTGCAAGACTTCCAATGAGATTTGGAAGTTACTTGAAGTCACACACGAGGGAACTTCACAAGTGAAGGAATCCAAGATTAGTAGACTCACGCAAGAATATGAGTCCTTTAAAATGAAGCATGACGAATCTATTACTTGTATGTTTACTCGTTTTGGTGACATTATTAAGCCTCTCTCTTCTCTTGGTAAGGAATATCCTGCTCATGAAAAGATCAGAAAAATTCTTAGAGGATTGACGAAAGTTTGGAGTCCTAAAGCTACCGCAATCATTGAGGGGAACGATCTAACAGTCATGAACCTTGAGACCCTCATGGGTAAGCTAATGACTCACGAGCTCGATATGAAGGATCAAGAGGAATCCTTCATACAAGAGAAGGAGAAGGAGAAGACCAAAGAGAAGGAGAAATCTCTTGCTCTCAAAGCGACAAAGTCTTACTCCAAGGATAGCTCCGACGACAATGAGTCGGACGACGATGAAGAAATAGCTCTCACAGCTAAGCACTTCCGGAAGTTCCTAAAATTCAATAAAGCCAACCGCTTCAGACGGGACAACGAAGAAGATCCGACGTGCTATCAATGCAGAAGACCCGGACACATCAAGAGGGATTGTCCGATGATAAGAAAAGACTCAAGCAAGTACGAGATGCCTAGCAAGGGAAGCTCATCCTCCAGAAAATTTGCCAACACAAGCATTTGGTGTGAAAGTGACGCGAGCGACTCCGACAACGACAAAGAGTGCAAACACAATGCCAACGTCTATCTCATGGCAACCGATGAGGTACTTGATGATTTCTCCTTAAACACTCTTACCTATGATGATTTGGAGAAAGCTATTCTTGAATTGCATGAAGAGCACAAAGGTGTTCGAAATAAATACAAGAAATTTCTTAAAGAGGTTGAAGCTCTTCAGCTTGAAGTAGAGAGGCTCTCAAGCATCATTATTGATGTGAAGGGAAAATCTCCTGCTTCTGACACAGATGAAATAGAGTCCTTACGACTCAAGTTTCAAGAATCTTTTGACACCATCAAGAAAAAGGATGATGAGATTCATTCCATGAGAAGCTCTTATGAATTTGCTATGCACAAAGTTTAAGATGCTAATAGGAGAGAATATGACACTTCTATTAAGTATAATGATCTTCTTATGCAGTGTAAGAAATTTGGTAATAAGGACACTACTCACATGCATGCTCCTAGACATCTCCACACTCACCACAATGCTAGGCATACTTCATACATGAACACTACACACAAATCCTTTCCTAACACAAGGAAAGGACCTTTTGTTAAGAAAAACACTTCGCATCAAGCTTTTTATTATCATCATCACAATACTAATGCTAGAGCTCCTCACACTAGAGATTCACACATGCATGATTCTCACATATCTTCTTCTAAATCCTCTATGATTTGCAATTACTGTGGCTTGCATGGACATACGACCAATTATTGTCATACAAGAAAACTTGTTGACAAGAAAGTTTTTATGTGGGTTCCAAAGAGTAACCCTCAAGGACCCATAAGATCATGGGTACCAAAATGTTCATCTTCAACTTATATTGTAGGTGAAGAGTCCTTCTCATGCTAGAAGCAAGTGGATTCTCGATAGCGGTTGTTCACGGCACATAACGGGGGATGCTTCATTATTTACAACGCTATCGATGAAGAAGAAAGGACACGTCTCTTTTGGTAACAATCTCAAAGGTCACATTATAGGGAATGGTAATATAGGTTCCCCTCCTTATCCTTGTATTAAGAATGTGTGTCTTGTTACTAATCTTAAACACAATCTTCTTATTATTAGTCATCTTACCGATAATGGTTATGATATCAAGTTTGTTAAGCTCAAATGCTTCATTACCGATAGTTCTAATGGATCTATTGTTTATGAAAGAATTAGAGAAAACAATATCTATGTTTTATATCTTGTTGAAGACACTAACAATAACAGGTGCTTAGTTGCTAAAAATGATGAGAGTTGGCTTTGGCACATGAGGCTTGGACACGCCAACATGGATATCATCTCTCGTCTTGCTACCAAGAAGCTCGTAAGAGGACTCCCAAGTATCCCATTCAAAAAGGATATGGTGTGTGAAGAATGCGAGAAGAGTAAGTTAACAAAGTCTTCCTTCAAATCAATCAACTCTGTGAGTACTTCTAGACCCCTTCAACTTATCCATATGGATCTTTTTGGGCCTAGTAGAGTTGCTAGCCTTGGAGACAAGCTTTATGCTTTTGTTTTAGTTGATAATTTTTTAAGATTTACTTGGGTTATTTTTCTTGCTTGCAAAAGTGATACTTTTCGTGAATTTATTGCCTTTGTAAACGTGTTCAAAATGAGAAAGGTTTTTCTATTAACAAAATTAGAAGTGATCATGGAGGAGAATTTGATAATGCCGATTTCAAAAGATTTTGTAAAAAGAATGGTTTTGGTCATGATTTTGCTTGTCCATGAACTCCTCAACAAAATGGTGTTATGGAGAGAAAGAATAGAACCCTTGGCGATATGGCCCGGGTTATGTTAAACCAATATAAGCTCCCCAATACTTTTGGGCGAAAGCCGTTAATACGGCATGTCATGTTATAAATAGGGTCTTGATTAGACCTATTTCTAAGAAGACTCCTTATGAACTTTGGTTTGAAAAAATTCCCTCTATTGATTATTTTAAAGTTTTTGGTTGTAATTGTTTTATTTTGAATACCAAGGATAACCTAGGCAAGTTTGAAGAAAAAGCCTATGAAGGAATATTCCTTGGATACTCTACTCATAGTAAATATTTTCGTGTTTTTAACAAAAGAAGTCTTGTTGTCGAAGAGTCAATCAATGTCTCTTTTAATGAACTCAACTCTTCTACATTCTCCTATTCCGAGGATATTGATGACATCTCGTTTGGGTTGAAGAACTCCTCTATTGAAGATCGTCCTTCTTCATCTAACAATGAAGTTGTGACTCCATCAAAAGAGTCTCCTTCTCTCGAGCCTCCTCAAAAGGATCTCCCAAAAGAATGGAGATTTATCACCAATCATTCTAAAGAGCTTATCATTGGGGATCCTTCCTCCAGTGTTAGCACTAGATCCGCCACTCGTGATCTTTGTGCAAATGTGACTTTTATCTCTCAAATAGAGCCTAAAAATGTTAATGATGCTTTTCTTGATGAGTTTTGGATGATAGCTATGCAAGAGGAGCTAAATAAATTTGAGCGAAGCAAGGTTTGGAAACTTGTCCCAAAACCTAGCAATCATCCCATTATTGGAACAAAATGGGTGTTTCGTAACAAACTTAATGAAGATGGGTTAGTGACTCGTAACAAAGCCCGATTGGTTGCTCAAGGCTATAACCAAGAGGAAGGCATTGACTACGACGAAACCTATGCTCCGGTTGCACGTCTTGAATCCATTTGTATGCTTTGTGCTTTTGCTTGTTTTAATAACTTTAAGCTCTTTCAAATGGATGTTAAAAGTGCTTTTCTAAATGGTATTATTAAAGAGGAAGTTTATGTTAAACAACCTCCCGACTTTGAAGATTTTCAATTTCCTAATCACGTGTTCAAACTCCACAAAGCCCTTTATGGCCTCAAACAAGCTTCCCGTGCTTGGTATGAGTGCCTTAGCTCTTTTCTTGTTTCTCACAATTTTTCAAAGGGGAAAGTTGACACAACACTTTTTATTAAATTCCATAATGACACTCTCTTATTGGTTCAAATTTATGTCGATAATATTATTTTTGGTTCTACTAACAACACACTTTGTGTAGAATTTGCTAAAGTTATGCAGGAAGAGTTTAAAATGAGTATGATGGGTGAACTTTCCTTCTTTTTGGGGTTACAAATCAAACAAGGACCCAAAGGAACCTTCATCATTCAAGCAAAATATACAAAGGACCTCCTCAAGCGTTTCGACCTCGACTCATCCAAATCAATGAGGACTCCTATGGCCACAACGACAAAGCTTGACAATGATAAAGATGGCACATCGGTCGACATTCGTAAGTATAGAGGTATGATCGGTAGCTTACTTTATTTAACTGCTGGCCGTCCTGATATCATGTTTAATGTTTGCTTGTGTGCACGATATCAAGCCAATCCAATGGAATCACACTTGTGTGCCGTTAAGCGCATTTTTTGTTATCTCAAAGGCACCATTAACATGGGTCTTTGGTATCCAAAATCCTCATCCTTTGAGCTTCACGGCTTTTCGGATACGGATTTTGCCGGATGCAAGATTGACCAAAAAAGCACTAGTGGCACATGTCAATTCCTCGGGAAGTCGTTGGTATCGTGGCTTAGTAAGAAACAAAATTCTGTTGCTCTTTCAACCACTGAGGCCCAGTATATTGTGGCTGGTTGTTGTTGTGCATAAATTCTTTGGATGTCACAAACACTTTTAGATTATGGCATTTCTTATTCTTGCACCCCTATTAAATGTGATAACACTAGCTCAATCAATCTCACGAAAAACCCGATTTGTCACTCACGTACGAAGCACATTGAAATTAGACACCATTTTCTTCGTGACCATCAACAAAAGGAAGATATTCGTCTTGAATTTATTGATACTACCTATCAGTTAGCCGATATTTTCACCAAACCGCTCCCGGAAGATCGCTTCACCTTCCTTTGTCGTAAATTAGGCATTTTATCCTTTGATCCATAGTCCCTCACGGCCGGCACACCGACGGTATACAGCGGTATACCGGCGGCATGCCGTTTTTCGATTCAAAATTAGGTTATGTTTCGAAACTCGATATACCGTCGGTACACGTCGGCATACCGTCGGTATGCCGGATGGAGGCGAATAGGATTTTAAATCCACAACTAGGCCCACCTTTATTCCTTCGCTCTTTATTCTCTCAACCCTCATTAAATTCTCTCACATCAATCTCTTCTCTATTAATTACCCTCTCATCTTTCAACTTCTTAACCTCCCATCCCATTTATTATCCATCTCTTCACATCCCCCTTTTCCTCCTCTTTTTACTCCACCTTCATTATTTCCAACCCACTAACCTTTCATATCCCCTCATTACTCCCTCTACATCCGTTCCCAACCCACCCTCCAAATTCAAATCCATTCTTTTATCTCCCTCCTTCTCTATTAAAACCCTTTCTCTTCTATCTCTTCTCCCTACTCCTCTATCATCCTCTCCAAAACCCTAACCTTCCTCCATGGCAAATCCGAAGTGTCCCCGCTCCTCCTCCTCCTCTTTCTTCAACCCTTTCATCCCGGTGGCTCAACCTCACGGGTATGACCAACGGGTCTTTACCAATTCCTTGGCGGCCGAGCTATGGTTCTAACACTTCGTTTATCACAATGTCTTCAAGGGACGAGCGATAAATTGGAATCTCTTCCCTGGTCACGTCTCCTTGTTTGACGAGGCCGGACTCTCCTCTCTCCTTCGGCGTCAAATACCCGTCTACCCCGTTGCCGTCCGTCTATTCTATTACAACTTGGTCCCGGACGACGACCACCCCGCCATTCAGTCCATGGTCAATGAACGTCACTTCCGTCTCACGTCTTGGTACATCGGGCACATTCTCGGCATCCCGGACAAAGGGGAAGCCTTGCCATCCTTGGCTGCTCTTCACTCCTCGGCGGCGTCCCCCTTCGACGAATTCTGCCGCATCATCTGCAAGGGCCCCAACCCTCCTGCCATTCCGGCCCTTTCTGCACAGCTGGAGCCGTTTTACTACAAGCTCCATAGGATTGTGTGTCATACACTCTTTCCTAAGGGCGGAAACTACGACGCCATTACCGGCGATGCCCTCGTGTGCATGTATTATCTTTATGCCCTGAAGTCCTTCTCCTTCCCGAAGACTCTCCTTCTTCTCTTCCGGCGTGTCATTCCCGTGGGAAAGCAGAACCTCTACTATGGCTCCTTTATCACTCTCCTTCTGGAAGCCCGGCAAGTTGATCTCTCTCTTTGCTCCTCGGATGGCGTCCCTTCCTATCTTGCTGTTTTCCGCTCCCTTAGTGGCGCCTCTACTTCTCGTGCCTCGTCTTTCCAAGAGCCACCAGCTTCCACTCATGCTGCTCCCGCATCTACTCCTGCTTCCGGCCGATACATGCCGCTGACTCAGCAGCACTTCGACATGCGCATGGCCCAGGCAGAGGATCAGATGAGGGCTCATACTCGTGGCCTTGGGAATCTGATTAAAGCCTGCTTTTATGATCAAGCTTATTTTATCCAATGTACCATACAAGACCGGAACATGTATCTGGATCTCAATCTTCAAGATCCAATGTACCAGGGTTCGCGCTTCTCCGATCCTAATGCCTATAGGTTCATGTACGGCATTGATCCTTATGGTGCCTTTCAACAAGCTCAGGATGGTGGGGACGATCCGGCGGACGAGTAGGGGTGTCTTCCCTTTAGATGATGGTCTCGAATAATGCGTGCTCTAGTTATGTGTGTTTGTTTTGTTTTTATGTTCTGTCCTTTGCGGTCCTTCGGGGACCTTTGTGTGGTTGATCCTAGTACTTTGCAATCCTTCGGGGACTTAGTTTATGTCTGTCTCTTGTTATCAAACTCTCGTGGGGAGAGTCTTTTTATTTGTCTTTTGTAGTATGAACATCTTGCATGTATTAAGCTTTCACTTCTACATATAAATACATGCTTTTTTATTCTATGCTCTTGTTCTCCTTATTGCAAGTTTTTAAATTTGTTTTCCCATCTTTGACTAAGTGACAAAGGGGGAGAAAACGTATTGAGGGGGAGTTGTCTTCCTACGGGGGAGTTACTCCCTGAAGATGCTATCTCTCTATTTTGTCAATTATCAAAATGGGGGAGATTGTTGGCACATTTTATTTTGATTATTAACAGTATCTTTGTAGTGTAGTTTTCTGCGTCTTCAGATACATATCCTCTCAGAAGCTCAACTACATAAAGACTTTCCGTTCAAGAGCATCCATCCTTCGTATCGAAGATTGAAGCAGCTACCGGCGCTCCTTGCATAAGATGGCGTCCTCCTACTTAGAGTCTTCGTGTCTGTACAAGTCTAGGTATATCTATAAACACCTAAGGATGGATGACAAGTAAAAGAACAAAGTCAAAAATCAAATACTTACAGAGCGGCATACCGGCGGCATGCTTCGGCATACCGGCGGTATACCGTTTTTAGAGCATAAAAAGTTGCTGTGACAAATTGTCAGCATACCGACGGCATGCTTCGGCATAACGGCGGTATACCGATTTTTGTGTCCAGAAAGTTGCTGTGACAAATTGTCGGTATACCGGCGGCATGCTTCGGCATACCGGCGGTATACCGATTTTTGTGTCCAGAAAGTTGCTGTGACAAATTGTCGGCATACCGACGGCATGCTCCGGCATACCAACGATATACCATTTTTAGCGACCCAAAAGTTGCTGTGACAAATTGTCGGCATACCGACGGCATGCTCCGGCATACCGACGGTATACCGTTTTTAGCAACCCAAAACTTGTTGTGACAAATTGTCGGCATACCGTCGGCATGCTCCGGCATACCGGCGGTATACCAAGTTTCAAATATTTGGTTTTTGATTTGCTCTGACTAGCATTCATGGCCGCATTTAATGCTCTCAAACGGTCATTAATATGACCGTTACTATTTGGCCGGTATACCGACGGTATGCCGCTGCATACCGACGACATGCCGGTCTGTCTGTATTCAGAAGCATTAAATGCCACCAACTCTTGGTTTCTCTATAAAAGAAAGCTCTCTCTCTCTTGAGGCTTGAACCAACTCTTGCCATAAATTTTCCAACAACCAAGAGCTCCACTATTAATACTCTTCAAGCTTTTAATTGTCATCCTCTCCCAAAGTGATAGAGTATTTAAGAGTTATAAATTTTGATCTTCACGTGTTAGAAGATCAACAAGTTTCTCTTCTCATTTGTTTGAAGTTGGCGAGCCTTCGTAAGAAAACTCGTGTGTTGAAGTTGGCGAGTCTTCGGATCCAAACTCGTGTTTAAGTTGGCGAGTTCTTCGGATCCAAACTCGTGTGTACTATTTGACTAAATAGTAGATTTAAGCCGGAGAGAGTTCCGGGACTGGATTGCCTCAAGCGAGGATACCAGGATACATCTTGTGTTTGATCTTCTCACTCTTTATTTTTATTTGTCATATATTGCTTCTGTTGTACTAGTTATTTTTTATTTCCCTATTCACCCCCCCTCTAGGGTTCTACACAAGTAATG
>JANAVB010027600.1:1356120-1433620 GCA_029216955.1 Iris pallida
GCTAACAAGTGACTAACTACAAGTGGCTACTGACAGGTGACTATGAACTGGAATACAAGAACAACTATACGTAACTGAACTGCTGGATGAACAAGTGAACATGAGATCAATGGAATACCAAACCCTTACCCTGAGTGGACTCGCAGGTTTGAACTAATCACCAACCCTCGTTCCGAGTGTGGACTCTCTAGTTAGTTCACGGCAAAGCACCCTCGTCCCGTGTGTGCACTCTCTGGTGCCAATGAACACGACAAGCACCCTTGTCCCGAGTGTGGACTCTCTGGTGCAAATGGTCAACCCTCATCCCGAGTGTGGACTCTCTGGTGCCAAGGAATACGACAAACACCCTCGTCCCGAGTGTGGACTCTCTGGTGCAACTGATCAAGGCAAACACCCTCGTCCCGAGTGGACTCTCTGGTGCCAAGGAAACAATAACAAGGATTTAGCAGTTCAATTACATGTATTCGTTCTATGACACGAACCAGTCGAGGTACAAGTAACGACAAGATACAACTCAGTCAAGACCCAGGTAAGGACAACTCTACTATGAACTTATAAGGTGAACAAGCCTGGCATATCTACACTATCAAGTCATGAAGACGATATACCGGCAAGTCAAAGAACTAGTGAACATGGTATGAAGGACATATATAAATCAAGTTGACTAGAGAACTGATAATAACATATAAATCCATAGAACTAGTGTAACCAAATAATAACCAAATAATCACAGAAAAAACTATAAGCATGAAATTAAACTGTAGAGGGACGCAAGGTATTTTGCCTGGTGGTAGTACGAAGATCCAATAATATACCGTCAACTGGTATGCCATAAAGTTCAAATCTCACAACTGTCTCCGAAAGCTGAAACAGACATTGCCAATATTCTCAGAATAGTCAAATTAGCTAGGATTGCCTATCCGTAAGTCCAATTTTGGACACAGGGGCAAAACGGTAATTTTGGCCATAAACGGTGTCTGCCGTTGGACCACTTTGCACCAAAAAGCGTGCCAGAGTCAATGGTCTCTAAATTTATCAAACTATAAATCTACATATTTGTTTTGATGATACGAACCCAACGGTATGTCCAATTGTGGATTTTGGTGGGCCGTGCACAAAATCGCCCGTTGAATCGGACCGTAGGTTCCGCAAAACGGTGATCCGATCAACTGTCTTAGAATTGGACCAAACATGGCATACAGGACCAAAAAAATGGTACGGTTCTATTGGTGCAAGTTTCGTCTCGATATGACGAACGTGCAAAAAGTAATTGAAAAATTTGTACAGTGACCGATACGGTGAATTTTGACGGATACGTATCAAATTCGTCGCGCACACGCGACCAATTTAAATTCCTTAAAAGCTCACACATCCACGAAGCCATTATGCATCTTTCAATGCTTTCGGTTCGCGACCACGTCGCCCGATTTGGCGGGACGTACGTCGTATCGAAGAGTTTCATAAAGTTTCTATTGTTTTGAAAACACATTTTTGCAGGTTTTGGAAATCCGATTTCTCGACATATTGTCTGTGAAATTAATTTCTATGAAAAGGGTTTTAAAGGCCTATGGGTTGTCTACAGGATTGTTCAATCATAATTTTTATATCCACAACACGTTGATTCCAAGTGGTGCTAAACATACGTACTTGACAGTTTTTAAACTGTTTATTAGAACAGTTTTTCCTCGATCTTTTGCGTCGATTCTTGGGCAGTATAGTCGATCTTATCAGAAAATAATTGATGGGTGTTACAGGCATGAGGGTTTTGTTCGTACCCGCACGATCGGTTCGACGAATAATCGAACGTGGAGGCCGATAGCTCGCAGCGAAGATGAGCTCGTGCCTGCTCTGTTGGGATCCGCGCCTATACGCGCGTTCCTGGCCGATTCTGGCCAGCGGTGGCCTGGCTACGTCGGGCAGCACGCGTAGACCCAGGGGGGTCGCTGGAAGATTGGCGTGGGTTTAGGGTTTGCGTTTTTGGCACCCTCCTCTCGTGCATACATATATATGAAGTTTTTTGCTCGGGTTCGGCTCTGTTTAACGCTCGGGTTCGGCTCTGTTGTGTTCACAGATGCATGGGGGAGTTATGTTCGGGCTGTGGGGGAGTTGTTGGGCTGGGCTTGGGGTTCATTTTGGTCGCTGGTTCGTTTCTTCCTTTCGGTCTCCAATCACTCCGTATATATATATATATATATATATATATATATATATATATATATATATTTATATATATATATATATATATATATATATATATATAATGCCAATTCTGGGAAGGGGTGTTCATTGTTGTACTGGAAAGTTTGAGTATGTGGCCTGGCCCGAATATCCTTAGTCCGAACTCAGCTGGGATTGGGTTTCTGATAGCTTGGCTGCTGTTGGGGATTTTCCTTTAATCCTTATTTATATTTCTAATTAATATATATATATATATATATATAATTATCTTTATATATATTCACACACATATACATATACATATAATAATAATAATACATCCACAAATTCTAAATAGTTTCATAAAATTATCTTTATCTAATATAGACTCATTTCATATACGCATGTATATACAGGAATATACTTTATTTAACAATAAAATAATAACCAATAATAAATAATGATTTTATTTAATGACACAGCAATATAAATAATAATATTATAGTCTTGATGACAACTAGGAGTAATTAATAGTAAACATAGTAAATAATTTTATATAATAATAACCTCAATAACATTGATAGTAAAATAATAATAATAATAATTATAATAATAACAAAAATTTAATAAATCAATAATGGTGTATATATACCATTATGTGCAGTCTAAAAATCCTAAAATGTACACAAAATACATAAACACGAATGTCATTGGACGTCCCGCAAGACTACATGGGCTGGGGCTTAACTTGGGTCCTATCTGGACTAATTCGGTACAAACGGTTTCCCTAAAACTCAATAATATAATTATTAAATAAATAGATCCTCGGTAAGGGTTAGTTCGCAACTTGGTCTGGTTTTCCTAGTTAGGACATCACTATGGCTCAGCCTTCCCTATCAGGGCTAATACACTAGTCAAAGTACGCCATTGCACTATCCGTGCCATGATTCCTAGCCACCTTGCACTCCAAAACTCCACCATAGCTAAAATCATCTACCGTAATAATTAACTAAATAATTATTTATAAAAATCTAAAAAATTACCATTTAAATCAAATAAAAAATATTTCAAAATTTTTGGGGATGGGGAGCTACACTAAATCACATAGTCACTTACAGTTCTCTATTATCATATATAGATAGCTTTTGTTTATCAGTTTCTCTCTTTCTTTCATGCTTATTTCATACAGCGTTTTACGTATCTTATTCTATCGCATACTTTATATTTCCTGTCATGATATGAACTGCGTGAGATATATTGTGCTCATTTCTGTCCTGATTGGACTGTTAAAAATATTACAGGTGATGAGGAGGAGTTATGCCCTACCTATTATGGCACTGGCTTAGATGACACCGGTGACTTGGACCCTCAGGAGGATCCAAAGTCGCTGAGGACTTGCCTATTATCTAGTTTAGACTTCTAGACTAGTTTCTTTGTTTAGATGTTTGTCTTTAAGATGTACTTTATTTATTTAGATTTTAATGTTGTTTAAACATCCAAACTTATTAACTTCAGTTGCAGTTCTCTGTTGAGATTTTATCCATCTTTTATCTATTTATTCCATCTTAGATTCTGTGATTGTGTTATACTTTATATGTTGTCCTCCTTTTGGAGAGTATATCATTATACAGGTTCAATTATATTCTTAGATGTTGTGACCTAGGATAGCATTCTACCACCGACACTGCGATGTAGGCTAGATGTACCCACTTTTCGTGCCCTTACACTAGGTGCGCGTCGTGGCACGTTGTTAGTGGTGGCACATGCAGGTCGAGAATCACATTCGTGCGATATCGTAGTAGCGCAACGACTTAGTTGTACTACTACGAGCCTACTATAGAGTATAGAAGTAAGGTGTTAGAATGAGAGGATACTCAATCATTGTTAAAATTCTATGAAAGATCCCTGGAAGGATACTACTTCGATTTGAAATCATTTTTCCTCTTGTTTCGATTCACCCATACTCCTTGTTATTGAATTTGATTTTGATGGATTCATTGTTGAATTTTGAATCTTGATGTTAGTTGTTGACTTTGATTTTGTATATTAAGTATTCTTTTTGGAATTATGGTATAACCTGATAATATATTTGATAAGGACAGTAAGAAAGGTAAATGTCTGCCTTATTTATGGAGTTTAGAATTTATTACAGTCATATTGGCTAGTATGACAAGGATATAGAGCATAATTTTAGATATACTATCCTAGTTATGGAATTTAGATTCTCTTACAGCCATACCGGTTGGCGTGGTAAGAATTCTAGATAACATAATTATAGGGTGAATACCTTAGTTACGGACGCTATCGTTTATTTCAGTTATGCTTACTGGCGTGGCAAAATTCTGAAAACATGATTTCAGGAAGACGCGTATGGTATCAGATTATATCTTGAATTGGTTCATTTCTTTGAATAGATGAGCAAGAACAGATTTTTTATTACTTTTTTCTTGCCATTATTTCTAGTATTCCCATTTTCTATTATCTTAATTAACTCTGTCCTAATTACATCTATCAACTATCTCATATCTACTTCTGTCATCCACACTTTAAAATCTTGAATCTCCATAACTCTTTACCTTGGAATGGTCGAGGAGGTAATGTAAATCATCTAACTCAAAAAGGACTTGATCTGTTATCTTAAAATAATCTTGGTAGGAATATAATATAATGGACTTTGATATAAGTCTGGGATAGAGATGCGACTGAGATTGAGGATGAAATAAAGAGATTTAAATTCTCAATTTAGAAACGATGACACTTAGAGAAGTATTTTGGGTATAAATAATTTATAGATATATATTTCATAACTAATGAGGATATTCGAGACCGACTTAGTTTTAAGGACTGGATAATTTTTGGTTATTGATTCTTGAGACAAGACTATGATATTAAATTTAGGGATTAGTAACGGAGAAGAGATTTTAACTGTATGCGATGATGATACAAAATTGAACCAGATATTGTAAGAAAATAGCAAGGAATAGAGAGAACAAAGGAATTTTGAGTTATAGAAATTTAGAGATTTTATGAAAATTTAAATTTAAGAAGAATAGTATTTGAAGGTGTACGTTGAAGGAAATATGAAGGTTGATTTTATATTGGAGAATAAGTTTTATAAGGCCTAGTGGCTTTAGATTGAATAACACGGGAAGAGTAATTTGAACAAGTTCAAGGATTTCATAAAACTTGATTTAGAGGTTTCGGATCCAATTTAGGACAAGGAGGAAGAATTTGGAATTATGATGATTAAGTGGTTAGTGTTGATTCCTAATAAGAAATGTATGCTTCATGAGTAATATTTTGGAATTTAGGAATTAAGCCTATGGTGATCATGACAAGGTCAAATCTTCATGACGGTAGAGTATAATTTTGATGGTAGTCATATAAAGGTTGATTTTCATATTGGGACTTGTGAGATAAAAATATGATTGGCAAATGATGACTAAATAAACTTGATAGTATCAGAGAGAGATGATTAACTTAAATTCCCTACGAAAACTTGTCTTTTGTTTTGTCCACTAAAAGGAGGAAATTGACTTATTTCCATATCCTTGCATCATCCTTTAAGTTTTCAATATCATTGAATCATAACTCCCTTGATCACGACCAATCAACTTTGGTCATTTTTCTTATCATATTAATATCTTGGGTCGTACTCAATTGAATAAATTTAATTGTAACCTGGATCTCCATCCTTGGATGCTCGTGCTCAGACTTCGATGACCTTGTGTAACGCCCCAGTCCCAAAATACTTAGGACTAGGTACGTATCTATGCCAGCTGCATACATACAAAGTATACACCAATATATGAAAACTCGTATGTATACATAAGCTGTGAAATACAGTAAACCAAGAGTAATCTAATCTCATCCACATATGAAGAATAAAAGATATCATATAATCAACTGTAATAAGTTTTTGTACAATATGTTGGACGGAGACAAATCCACTACCAACAAGTAAGAAAAATATACATGGAAACCGAAATAATTTGGCGGAAGTAGCAAAGGAAGACCCAAGACACGTCATCTCCGAATGAATAGAGAAGATACGCGACCTCGGCTAGAACACCTGCAATATCACAGAAGCACACACACACACACACCTGAAGAGATAACCAGGTTCTCAGAGGGACGTAACAAGATACAGTAAACATGCCATTTAAATACTGAATATAAATATGCCACAATCAAAGAAAGTGACAAGACATAAATAAGGTAAACTAACCGTACTAATGTGAACATGAATTTGAGAAACAATCCTTCGACGCATGAACCCTGGCTGTAAATGGGATCTGGTATGGTCCCCACATGGGCACCAGTGGCCACAGCACATGACGTTCAAAAACGACAGTGGCAAACCTGAGAGGCTCAACATACCCGTATCTCCAGTGGAGCTTCCGGGTTACAAGGGAAGTACAATTGAAGCCCATACGTCAGGTATTGTTCTACCCACCCAATGTACCTGTCAAGTCGCATCCACGACCATGTACCTCTACTAACTGCTAAGTCTCCTAACACGTCTCTATTAACAGTTAGCCCTAACGCATGCACATGGCAGATCAGCCCACACGTAAGAACCTCTACATGCTACTCATCTCACACATCCTCGTGGTACAACTGTGTCAAGATATATGTAATACACTACAACGGTAGTCTCTTAACTCTAAGTCCATATGCAATCAAAGGATAATGACAAAGTATATCTAATATCACTGAGCAGACAATAAATCAAAAACTGTAAGAACTGAAAATAAATGAACAGTAATATGTAATAAATGCAACTGAATATAAATAATATAATGGCAAGGTATCTTGCCTGAGGGTGGTGCGAGAAGCAACAAAATCCAACAATCAGAATCGTCAACACAAAAGTCAAAATCCACAAGAAGCTCCGGATGATGAAATAAACATCACGAACGAGTTTGGAATAAAAGATATACCTAGGAAACGCCTATCCAAATGTTAAATTCTAGAACAGGAGCAAAATCGTAATTTCGGGTCAAAACGATGTCCGTCGTTGGACCCGCTTTGCACCGAAATGTGCGTCAGAACCTACGATCTCTAAAGTCGTCAAAATATATGTCTACGAATTTGTTTTGATGAGATGAATCTAACGGTATGTCCAATTTTGGATTCCGGTGGGTCGTGCACAAAATCGCCCGTTGAGTGGGATTGTGGGTCCGCCAAAATAGCGTCCCGTTCAACAGTCTCATAATTGGACCAAACTTGGATCACAGGACCAGAAAAATATTTTGAGTCCAATGGCGCAAGTTACATCGCGAATTGACGAGTGTGCACAAAGTTGTGACTTAATTTACAAAGGGTCGATATGGGGGTATCTCGACGGATACGCATTGATTTCGTCGCGCACATGCAACAAAATTGGGTTCCGTCAGTTCCCACACGTCGACAACATCCATACGCGCCGTTCGATGCTTATAGTGCACGACCACGTCACCTGGTTTGTCGGGGCGCATGCCGTATCGTGTGTTTTTCTACTTTTTGAAAACAGAATTTACAATTTTTTGTGAAACTTTAACAACGTGTAACTTTCTACATACTAGATGAAAAGTGAATCCAAAAGGTGCATTACAATCTTGGTTATGTTGTCTTTGACTGCCTTTAATTAGTTTCTATGAAAGTTTAATGGACAGCGAGAAAAGTGGCCGACAAGTTGATGTTTCAAAACAGTTTTTAATATTCAGAAAAGTGGTTTTTTTTCCAACTTCGTCTCGATTTTTCGAGCAAGTTGGATGGCCATGTCAAAATCCACCTGGGGGATCTTGAAGAGGGTCATGTGGGTTTCTACACGAATTTACGGATCTAAAAACGGATTTAAAATGAGGAAGATATCGATCGGAGAAGTGGGATACCTTAAAGTGGAAAACTGTTGTTGTTGTCGCGACGACCGAAAGACGGGACTGCTGTCGCTCCAGCGAGGTTGGGCACGCACGCCGAGGAGAGGGAGGAGGAGGAAGGAAGGAGGAAAGTGAAGGAGATTAGGGTTTTCTTTGTAGTCATCTACATATATATATATATATATATATGTATATGTATATATGAATAAAAGGCTATGTGGGGAGGGGGGGTTCGGCCAAGTGCTGCTTGCTGGGTTCTTTGTAAAGGAGGGGGGTCGGCCACAAATAGGCGCCCAAGCTGCTGCTTGCTGCTAGCATAGGTGTGGGTGGTCGGGTGGGGCCGACCACCCATTAACTTATATTATTTTTTTTCTAAATCAAATCTTATCTTATATATAGTTATCTATATTTATGTATATATATATATATATATATTTATATATATATATATATATATATATATATATATATATATATATATCCAAATGAACCCAATCAATTTTCTACAAAATCCAAAAAGGAAATTTTAATATCATCTATCATATATGAAATCAACTTAAAAACATATACATATATATATTTAAATTCATTTGACATTAAAATCAACTAAATAATAATAATAATATCTAATAGGATAACATATTTATTAAATCTCCACAAAATAATTTTAATAATAATAAATTAATAAAAATTGCTCCAATGGGTGAACTGTACCACACACCCTTATCCGGGTCCAGGAACATGTACAATCTTGTAAAGTTTTATTTAAAAACAAAATACCAATAATTGTACAAATATTTAAATAATTAGAAATTGTACATAAAATTATAAAATAATTTAGGAGATATTTCTAAATACATAAAATATGTCTACATGGCCACATTTGGTCACACTACCTGCTTACATGGGCTAAAATTTGGTTCGGGCTCAGTTCGGAATGAATTGGACAAACCGGGTCATCTAAAAATCAATATATAAAATAATATTTAATTTAAAATACTTTAAATAAGTCCATTCACAACTCTATCTGGTTTTCCTAGTTTGGTCATCACCATGGCTAGGCTTCCCCCGGCATGGCTAATGTACTAGTCAAGGCACACTGCTATATTTTTTGTGCCAAAATTTATGGTAGTCTTGTGTTACAAAATTCAACAGTGGCTAAGGTCCTTCTAAAAAATAAAACAAAACCATAAATTGTATAAATATATTTTTAAGTCAAATAAAATAAAAAATAATTTTAAAAAATATGGGGTTTTACATCCTACCCAACTTACAAGAATTTTGTTCTTGAAATTTAGGATTAATAGGGTAGATAGGATTGAGGGATAGGAAGAGTTCGTCAATACCAAAATACAATTAAATTTTGGAGGAGGCGATAAAACGACGTTCAACACCACCATGTGATAGAAAATTGTGGAGTCGATATATACAAAAATATATCATGGTTATGGAATTGAATAAGGGTTGCTAATGAAGGTGACAAAATTTGATAATCCAGTTTAGAAAATAGTAAGGATTTGAGTAGACCAAAGAGAATAATTTAAACTTTTGGGGAGATGTTGTTCCTCGAGAAAACTGGATACTAATCGTCTTGATTGAGAGTTGGATTTAAGTGAACGATTAGAATCATTATCGTGTGCTCAAGAATAATTGGGAGGGCACGATAACAATTTTAGAGTTGAGGAATGAGGAGTAGTTAAAGGCGAGGGTACAGCCACATGAGTCAGTCGGTGGCTATCTATATTTCGTGTATATATATAACTGATAGGGCAACTAAAGGTGATACTTTGAGTCTATCTATCAAGTACAGTGTCTGGTCTTTCTAAAGTAAGTTAAGTCCACAACAAACGAGTTCAAAGACGATGCTATTTAGTACGAATTACGAGGTTCATAGGCGATGAAAATAATTCAAATGAGAGTTGTCAATGCTGTCGGAATGAGACTCTAAGGCAGGATTAACTATGTCTCCATCCACGTAGAATAATACATGAAAAGCGAACCAAAGTGCAATAAGTTGATCAGACCATTATGCACCGGTTCTGATTAGACAATATGTTAGTGGGTGCACCCAATAAAATATGTCATGATCAAGCTTGATAACGAAATAAGCTTACAAAACTGAAGCTACATTAGCAGCATGAGATGGCCAAAATATGAGCAAAGGAGGTACTGATGAAGGAAATTTTAAATAGCCCAAGATCCTTTAAAATCAAGTCTTGCCCGAAGTGTGGGCCTTTACAGTTGTCCTAATTTTTTTCACTTATGGTTTGGTTGTCTGGATAAGTTAAGGTCCTCTGAATTTCTAGTCTAAGTGAGCTCACCAACACGATTCATAAGGACAAAAGATTTGTTAGATGGTGATGTATTCTACCCAACTTACAAGGGTTAGACTAATAGTGTGATGGGACAACGGGTCAAGCAATCAAGATAAAGCACAAGGTTAGCATTTAGGGAATTAAGTAGAACAAAATCACATATCGGGTCGAAAGAATTGAGTCGAGATGGAATTCCTATCCGTGGTCAAAATATATCGGTATCATGGTAAAGGTTATAGTTTGGCCATTTTGACCATAAGGTCATATCAAGAAATAGAATACAAGGAGATGGGTTTTAGTGGGACATGATATGCCTACAGGAAGATGGGCTCGTCTAGGTCTTACATATGAAATTTGTTGGAAGGAAAAGTCAAGTGTTGTACTCGAACTATCCAAGTCACGGTAAGGGACGCCAAAAGATCAAATATAGAAAGTGGGAGTTCACGAGGTGATAATTAATATACAAAAATAAAGAAGATCAAGTTAAAGCATGAAATAAAATTAATTAGAGAATCCAATAAAATCATTTAGGGACATAGTTCTAGAGAGAAGATAGTCCATTAGATGAATACAGTTAAGGAACCATTAACTCATTATTCAAATTGCAAATGGATTAGAAGGTCGCAATTAAAAGATCTAGAATTGAAGGAAGGTCGAGTAAGTCGAGGTGGAAATACAGTCACATAGCTGGATAGATGACTAACAACACTTGTGTATATACTACTATCATGGTCATGAGTGACACGAAAATTAGTGTGGAATACTCAATAGGGTTATCTTGGGGCCTACCATTAAAATTTTAGCTCAAGTATCCTCCAAAAGTTTTAAAATAAACTTTCAAAAATATACCACCAAAATTTGTATTCACTGCAATCGTTCAATTTAATCATGACCAAAATTTAAATCACTTTCATAAATCTCAAAGCAAATTTTATCACGTTACTACTAACCTTTTCCAAAATTAACGTTTAAATTCAACTATTTAACTCAAGGGTTCATAATTTACGAATTCATAAAAATTTTACAATAAACCAAAAATTTAACACTCTAAAATTTTCAAATAACTCATAATAAAACTCTTAGCATATTAAAAGCAATCACAAAAATTAAGCTCAATGCTCTCATCAATTTTAACTTCTATTCATGCTAAGTTATTCCAACAAAATCACAACTTTTAAATGGTAAAACTTTCCATCACATCCTTTGAAATTCTCCCAAAAGTTTTAATATTAGCAATCCCGCATTAAAGTTTTGATTCAAATAATCTTATCAGTCAAAATCTTTTTTTTACCAAAAATTTAAATAGATTTGTAAATCCTCAATCATAGGACACTATTTAAAATAAAATTTTCTCAAAAATCGTTTTCGTAACCTTCAAATATTTTAAACCAAAATTCACCGTCATTACTTCCACTTAAAATTCAAAATTTAATAAACACGAAAATCGCAAGTTGTACAACTCAAATTTAAATAATTCCTATGGCCATTTTTAAAAGCTAAGACCATTCTCAAACCAAATTTATAACTGTTCAAAGGTGTATAACTATAATATACAATAAATCATAAACATCAAAACTCGAAAATCAAATAAATTTTATATTTGTTTAAAGATGTATATCTATCACCCAAAAATTATAAATATCACAACTCGAAAGCAAATCAATTTTATACTTATTCAAAGATGTATAGCTATAACCCAATAAATCATAATTATCAAATCTCAAAAAAGCCAATCAATTTCTTAAATCAATGGTATAAACAATCTAGCTATTTTTTTCTCTGCAGTATCAATCCTATAGGGTTTACTATTTAGAAATCTCAAAATTAAAACCTTCTTTGGTAGTATCCTACTTTACAAATTAATAATCATTAAATCACACTTAAAAAATAAACCTTTTAACTCAATTAGAGTCTTAAATGTATTCCAATTGCCAATATAACCATTCTAGCCATGTGTTTGACCTATGAGCATATACTAGTGTAGTCATCTTCCTAGTTGACACTAAGCACAAAAATAAGAATCGACGGTAGAAAGAAATCAAGCAAGATGCAGTTCAAGGAGGTCAAACAAGAGTTCAAAATTTGAATACAAGGAAAGAGGTCAAACTGTATGGATGAGATTCCTAGATTCTAATCCTATGTTGCAGGTGTAGAAGCATGGAAAAGGAACATGATTGCCTATGCGGCTCAGAACAGGAAAACCCATACGGTTCAAAAACAGACGAGCTTCATACGGCTCAAGAGAGTCATACAGTTCAAAAGTCACCAGCTTGGACATGCGGCTCAAGCAACACCACGTGGCCTTCTGCGGTTCGCTTCTACGATTGGCTATTGAGGAAAGGCCCTATTTAATGCTCTGAAGTAAAGGAGAACTGACGGCTCTGACATAAAGCTGCAATAATAACTTTGTCATGATGATAGACTCCTAGGGAAACGAAGGAAATCTCTGACACGATCCATCAAACTCCAAAATCCTTTATGTGGCCTTGACACGTGGCCACCCCATGCGGCTCAGGGAGAGGCCACTCCATGCGGCTCAGGCAGAGGCCACCCCATGCGGCTCAGGAAGAGGCCACCTCATGCGGCTCAGGCAGAGTCTACCCTATGCGGCTCACGAAGACTATCTTCATGCGGCTTACTGGAAAGCCACCCATCATGCGATCGCCTACGCTCATGCGGCTCAGATCATCTCTATACGTGGCCAGTCTTATGCGGCTCAGTAGGGAACAATCCTCATGCGGTTCGAATTTCCTAAGTGGCTCACGGTTAAGACACGTGGCAGAAGATTAGTTTTTCCCGCATCTCTACAGCTAGCTGCATAATAATAATGGGACACGTGGCATCAAATCGATCAAGATTCATCAACAAATCCCAACAAACAGATTTAGTGCCATCCTCGTAATTACTAGGACCAAATCAGATTATTTGCAATCATACAAATTGAACATGTGGCGAGAGATCCGAGCTTGGCATAACAAATCATGAAGATTTATGGCAATCATCATTAATTGCCCACAGAGATTTGATGCAATCTGCATTAATTACCTAGATTTGTTACAATCAGAATGAAGGGCCCAAATTAATTGATGCTTAACCGCCGACTTTGCAAACCCTAATGATCGCATCCTACTCCTATAAATAGCAAGGTGCCATTCCCTTGCGACGAGGACTTTTTTGCTAGAGCACAAGAGCACCTGGAGAGACTTGAAGAGAGAGAGCAGAGAGACAAAGACCCACACAGAGAGTATCCTGAGAGCATTTCTTCTCCGGAGCCAAGGCTGCATCCGATTGTCCAAGGAGTAAGGCAGAGCTGCCGTCGCTTTCCCGAGCCTCTACCGTCACCCCCCCCAGAATCTAAAATAAACAATTGTACTTAGATTACTGTACCTAGGTTTTCGTCCCTAGGCTTTCTTTGTACAAGCGAGTTTGCATTGTGAAGTAAAAGTCCAGTCCTCCGATATAATTGTTCTGTTCTTTTATATTTCATAGCAAACACGATGGCGACTCTGCTGGAGACAAACTTCTCCATGGCTGAGGAGTTGGTGACGCAATCGGATGCAGCCAAACTTGGCTCCACACAACAGAAGATGGTCGTCCGCTTAGACCAACAGGCGTTTGAAGAAATCCTCTCCGACGGAAGCGCTAGCCCTGTCCAGAAGCGAACCCGCACAAAGAAGGCTCACAGGGAGTGGAGGCCAAAATCATTTGCTCCTCTCCAAGCTCTGGACGGAGTACTCTCTGCTGCCCAAGACGATGAAGGCAACTCTCATGCGGCCGCACTTCAAGCCATAGCTGTCCCCAAGTCCGGCAGAGAAAAGCACTACGATGCTGAACTTGCAGGGGCGAAGAGTGATTCTATGTGTCCAGGAAGAAGCCGACCAAAGGCACTAGCCGCAAGACGAAGACTCATGCGGCCGAGATTGCCAGCCGCATGAATATTGTCCATGCGGCCGAAACTTCCAGCCAAATGCATAACACTCATGCGGCCAGGATTTCCAGCCGCATGGAAAAGACCTATATAGCTGAGACTTCCAGCCGCATGAAGAAAGCCCATGCGACTACGACTGCCAGCCGCATGAAGACTGTTGATTCCAGCCACATGCCGCCTGCTCCACGCGGCTCAATCTTCGACCGCCTCTCCTATGATCCTGATCTCTCATGCTCCCGAGAAAACATGTCTAACTCTCTTCAGCACCACTTAGACTCTACCTATTGTGTGCCCTCACGTACCAGAGTGAAGAAGTCTAGGGCAGCGCGAGCTTGGCGAGCCCAGTCCGCTGTACCGACCTCTGACCAACCGAGCGTTCCACATACTGTTATACGGGCCTCTGATGGAAAGTTGTACAGAACCACTCGAGTCCATCCCCCGACGGCAAGCGGACAGAGAGATTCCCAATAGTCTCCCAAAATCTAGGGAGCAAACATGGTCGTTCCGGACCCATCTGACTTGCGTGAGGCTATCTTCCACATGCACAAGGAAAGAGAAGGGGCCTCGGGGTGCAAAGAGTCCTCCCACGGACGTCACTGCACCAAAGTCATCGTCAACTGCTGTTGCAATAACGCGACGGTACGAGAAGACCGGCAGTCCGTCTTCCAAAGACTGCAACAACCATGTTCAGAGGATGAGGCACTTCCCGTCGTCTCCTGCAACTCTGCTCAGAAAATCTCCGCCGATGGGAGAGGGAAGAAAATAAACGTTTCCAGCCCGAAGATTTCAACCACTATGACTAAGAGACTGTCGTCTAAACAGGTGCCCACCACCGGAGTGTTCCAAGGTACCCGTTCAATGACGAAATCTGCTACAGTGGGAGATTCATCGTCCACATCACTGGGGGTTATTGGAATTGGGGGTAGCACTCCTCCGAACCTCCATGATAATTCGATATTCTAAGGAGACGAGTTGGGGGAAACAACTTTCCCATTAGATGCAGCAAATCCCGACATCCCCAAGGACGTCCACGATTCCCAAGACGAGGCAAACTCGGCAGCTGGGGGTACTGTTCCTTCTGAGTCCGAATCAGAGGAGAACATTCCTATATACCCCCGATAACTTCTCGGTACAGGGGTATGATTCAGAGTGTATGTCATCCACCGTCCCTTCCACTTCTACTCATGTCAGGACGGCATTCATGACAAATGACGAACAGGATGGTCCCAGCGATCACCAACGCATTGACACTCTGGAGGACATACTGTGCACTTTGGTCAAATCCGTAGACGAGATTAAAGTAGCCCTCCCTACTCTGCAAGGAGGGACGCCTGGCCAAACAAACTTGGGTCCCACGGTCAATGCTGACTCAAACTCAGCGGCAACAAACCCGGGCAATATTTCTCCTGAAATGTCGGCTCCTACCGCTGCAGACGAAGCCAGAGAGGCAAGAAGAGATGTCCAGGAAATCCGAGCCATGTTCCACACCCGAGAAAACTGCCAAGACCTCAGGATACGACAACCGTATCCCGTTGCGTGGAGAGATGTTCCCTTCCCACCAAAGTATAAACCATTCCACATCAATCCATATGATGGGAAGACCTCTGGAAGTCGGTACATCACTTACTTTGAGGTTACCACCGACCATCTACTCCATGATGATGCCATCCTTATACGATTATTCATCGGGGCATTGGAAGGGGTCGCCTTTGACTGGTACCGTAACCTGCCAGACAACTGCATCCACTCCTTTGCCAGCTTCAAGCGCATGTTCTTGGAGATATTCTACGAAGCAGGACAGGACATCACAATGTCCACCCTCATGGACGTCGTACAAGGGGAGAAAGAGCTGACAAGGAACTATATTGAGCGGTTCCGCCAAACCGCCATGAAGTTGTCGTCCGATAATCCGGATTCCTCCTTAATTGAAATTTGCCAAAAGAGACTGCTTCCAACAATCAGCCTCTGGATGGATGAAAGTCAATTTAAGGACTGGAAGACGTTTATCATCAGTGCCACTAGTGCAGAGGACAGGTTGGAGAAGGCTCGCCAACTGGGATTGCACATCTCAGAGGGAGAGGACAAGGGCAAGCGCCCTAATACCAACAACAACAATGGGGGTAGCTCCTCCAACAATCGGGATAACAAAGGTAAGTAGGCTATGGTGGCCGACACAGCCCAGAAACCTGAGTCAAAACTGACAGACAAGCAATGGCCAAAAATGACCTACTCCTTCGAAGACGGCCATGTCAAGCCCATCTTGGATATGCTCATACAAGGAGATAGAATTCAGCTTCCTCCACCAAGACGGGAACCTCGGGCGACAGAAATGGAGAGCCTAAAGTACTGCCATTACTACCGCTACGTCCACCATGTTACACACGACTGCTACCAACTGAAGCGATACATCCAACATCTCATCGATTCGAAGGCTCTGGCTATTAATTTCGAGGAGGTGACCGTGGCAGCCAATATGGTGTCAGTAAAATTCGGTAGCTTCCCTCTAACAGAGACTCAAGACGGCGTGATACCCATCCCTCGGGCGACAATGGAGATTGCTAATCTTCCACCTACTCGAGATCAGGCTACTGGCCTGGTACCCCTTACCACGTCAAGAGGGGAAGTCATGTGTGTCCATCCAGACTTGGTACCTGAGGTGATTCAGTCCGTACAACCCTCCCCAACGGTAGGAAGAAGGGTAGAAAGGTCAGATCCTGCCGTACAATCTCGGCAAATGTCGAAGAAGCCACAGCTGTCGTCACTCGGTCTGGTGCTCAATCCCAACCTATGCCAGATAACTCAGCTGAAGAGCATCAGCCGGCCATTGCTGACACTCCGAGACCTTCCCAACCTCCAACGACCGATAAGCCTAGGCCGAAGGAGACTCGCTGTAACAAATCCCTCCGAAAAGAGGCACCTCATGGGCTGGAAAGGCCCTACAATTTTGACATCTTAGCACAATTGGCCAACACACTGGCCAAATTATCATTATACGAGCTCCTGAGACTCTCTAAGGATGTTTGCGCGGCCTTGAGCGATGCACTCCAGAACGCCGACGCATATCTAGCTCAGGTCAACCTCACGGGAGAGGGCCCGCCTGCAGATCTCTAAGACAGCGCTTGCACGGGAGCGATGCCCAACATTGTCTTCACTCCGCAGGATATGCTCATCAAAACTAACCTGCACGATCGTCCGTTATATTACACTAGATACATCAGCGACATACAGGTGGATCGGATGCACATTGATCCTGGCTCTTCCAAAAGCATCATCCCAAAGGGTCTGTTACATCATCTCCGTATTCTTATGCATCGCCTGACGCCAACAAGCACCGCCATCAGCGGTTTCAACTTGGGCAGGAGCTACCTGATTGGGAAGATTCGCTTGAAGTGCCAAATTGGCGATATTCAGTCAGAAGTAACTTGTTACGCCATAGATGCGGACACTTCCTACAATATCCTCTTGGGGTGCCCTTGGATACACGATTACATGATCGTGCCTTCCACGCGGCACTAGTGCTTCAAGTATGTCGACAAACACGGCTTCGTGAGGACAGAATTTGCCGACATCGATCCCTTCAAAGGGGTCGAATCCTACTACTTAGACTCCTGTCTATACGAAAAGTCGAAGAGGCACCTTGGTGAAGGAGATGTACAAGCTCGCACTGAGACGGCCACAAGATCAGAAGAATCTCTAACGATCCACCTCCAAGCTCGCAAACCTGGCAATTCCGTACCCCTTACGGCCGCTCTGCGTAAGGACGCAATCAGCCTCTCGACACAAGAAGGAAAAATGATAATCCGGCTGTCAAGGTCCGGCCAAGCGCCAAGACCCACAACGGAGCCACTGACAATCAGACTGCCTAGAGTCGGCCAGCAACGAACAGAGAAGCTCAATCCCTCCGACAAACCAATGACGATACGTCTTCCCAAGAAGGATCGTCACCCCAATGCAAAGTCGGGGGCTTCCAGCGAGCCAACCACTCCCTGTCCAGCATCGAGTGCCAAACTGGGGGTCGCTAGTCTGCCAACAACTCTACGTTCTGCTCCACCAGCAGAACGTTTGATGATCAAGTTGCCCAAGTCATCCTCTCAGTCTTCATTTATACAGGGGGTGGCCGAAGAAGAACAAGAACTGGCCAAGTATGTGGTCGCTCACACTGATGTCCCATCCACAGATGATGTAATCCCGCTAGAAAAGATAACTTACTTCATTAATAAAGGGCTATCTTTGAACTACATCGAGCTTAATAAGCTTTGTACAATGTATGCTATGGAACACGGTATAGGCACTCACCTACATACGCAGGTGATAAATGTTTACACCGCAAATCAACTCACTCCCGCGGAAGATGCTTACCGCATAATCGAGGGAGGGGACCATCCAATCATCTTCGGTCGGAAGAATAATCCACAGCCCTTCACCATAGAAGAAGTCGATCTCGAATCGGATGCCGGGTGACTGCCTCTCAATTTATATAGCCTCCAATCCAAATATCTCATGCAAAAATAGGGGTATGATCAGGAGACTACGCCAGGTTTGAAGTACGGTACTGGTCGACGATTACCTTTAAAGTTGCCAGTCCCGGCTGGCAAACCACATGACTACTACAACAAGACCCAATACGGACTAGGATATGTTACGCCTACAATGACCCCTGAGAGCTCAGATGAGGAATGCGACTGGCAGTCACACTCAACCGGATCATCAACTTCTGATTCGGATATCAGCATCGGGGATGTATTCAGGCAGGTCTTGTCTGTTAACATGGCGTTCGCTGATGCTTACGAAGAAGGTAAAAATTTTTCTGAACTCCTCGAATTAGAGCCGTGGGCCCAACAGCTGGATGCACAATGGGAGAAGCGGTTTGAACAAAGAGAGCCTCCTACCGAAAATGAGGTCATGCAAGTAGATCTAGGCAGCAACTCTTCTCCAAAACCAATCTTCGTTAGTAAAAGCCTGACAGACGAAGAGCGAGAATCACTGCTGGAACTCGTCAAAGAATATATTGATGTGTTCGCCTGGAACTATGAAGACATGCCAGGGTTAAATCCCGATATTGCTCTTCACAACCTCAATATTCGGCCAGATGCAAAGCCAGTCAAACAACAATAATGACGCTTTCGCCCAGGCATCATAGATGCAATCGAAGCCGAAGTCAACAAACTGATAGCCAGTGGCTTCATTTGTGAGGAGCAACATTCAGACTGGGTCGCCAACATAGTACCGGTCCTCAAGAAGAATGGAAAGATTCGAATCTGCATCGACTTCCGTAATCTGAACGAGGCATGCCCCAAAGATGAGTTCTCCCTCTCTATCACAGACATCATGATTGACAACACCTGCGGCTTCGAACGTATGTCATTCATGGATGGTTTCTCAGGGTACAACCAAATTAAGATGTCTCCCGACGACGAAAAGCATACATCATTCCGAACACCAATAGGCACGTTCTGCTACACAGTCATGTCTTTCGGTTTAAAGAACGTTGGCGCCACCTATCAGAGAGCTATGAGCATCATCTTCAGGGATCACTTGCGCAAGACCATGAAGTGCTATATTGACGACATTGCCGTCAAAAGCCGCTCTAGGGAAGATTATCTGCACGATCTAAGGACATTGTTCGACCTAATACGAGCGCACAATTTGAAAATAAACCCCACAAAATCCTTCTTGGGCGTATCCAGCGGGAAGTTCTTGGGTTTCATCATCACCTCCCAGGGTATCCACGTAGACCCTAAGAAGACGAAGGCAATCATGGAGACGGGTCCCCCGAGAAATCTCCGAGAACTCCGAGGCCTCCAAGGAAGGTTGGCTTACATCAGGAGGTTCATTTCCAATCTCTCCCGGCGATGCCAGCCATTCACCCATCTCATGAAGAAGGGCGTCTCATTCGTATGGGATGAAGAATGCCAGCGTGCCTTCGACAGCATCAAAGAATATTTGTCGAACCCTCCAGTCCTGGTGGCCCCGGTTGCTGGAAAACCATTCCTGCTCTATGTATGACCAATAAAGCATTCCCTCGGCGCTCTGCTAGCACAAAATAATGATGCAGGCCATGAGCAAGCTATATATTACCTAAGCCGAATGATGATCGGGCCAGAGCACCGATATACCGTCGTAGAGAAGGAATGCCTCGCCCTGGTGTTCGCCATTCAAAAAATGCGACACTATGTCACGGGGCAAACCATACATGTGATATCACGAGTCAACCCCCTCAGGGTCCTCATGACTAAACCAGGGCACTCAGCTCTTACCTCGCTACATGGGCAATATTACTGTCCCCCTACCATATGATCTTCGTCCAGCAAAAGGCTGTTAAAGGCCAAGCTCTGGCGGACTTTTTAGCAGCCCACCCGGGCCCGGAGTCGGCCAGAATATACGAAGACATCCCAGATGAGGTCGCCGACTCGCATGCAACCTCTCACGATGATATATGGCGAATGTTCTTCGACGACGCTTCAAGAACCGGACCCAAGGGCAATATCATCGTCGGAGTCGGAGTGGTGCTAGTTTCTCCTTCCGGACTGGTGATCAATCGTGCCTACTCCCTCACGGAACCATGCTCTAACAATGTGGCTGAGTACAACGCTTTAGTCATTGGCCTCCAACTTACAAGAGAGCTGGGGGTAGAATATCTCGAAGCATATGGCGATTCACAGCTAATCGTCAATCAGATTCGGGGTTCATACAAGGTTCGCCATGAAGACATGATCCCCTATCATCAAATAGCAATCAACATCATCTCGTCATTTGAAGGGTTCTTCATCGAACACGTTCACAGACTCTAAAATATCGAAGCCGATGCCTTAACTGGCCTTGCCGCTTCTCTAGCGGTTCCGAACTATGCTCTTCAATCGGTGGATGTGATAGGCCATGAACTGGTATATCCCAAGAACAATGTTCAATTCGTTACGAGTTATTCCACTCAGACGATCGACGAAGCACCAGACTGGAGACAACCATTCATTGACTTCGTAGTTTACGACATCCTGCCCGAGAACCCAAAAGAAGCTACCTCTATCAGAAGGCGTTCTCTCAGATTCTTCTACGATACAGAGACGAAAATGCTGTATCGCCGATCCTACGATGGATTATTGATTCGATGTATGTCAAACGCAGAAGCCAAGGAAGCCGTACGCGAAGCTCATGACGGTGTCTGCGGGGCCCATCAGCCTGGCCCAAAATTGTAAGATCGTCTTCGCCGAATGGGCTACTACTGGCCCACGATGGTAGCAGATGCGATAGACTATACAAGAAAGTGCAAAGCCTGCCAAGTCCACGCGGACTTCATCCACCAACCATCCAAATTTCTACACCCGACAGTGGCATCCTGGCCATTCGAAGTATGGGGAATGGATATCATCGGTCCGATCGCTCCATCTTCTTCCCGAGGACATCGCTTCATACTTGCAATCACAGATTACTTCTCCAAATGGTCGGAAGCTGTTCCTCTTGCAGAAGTAAAGACTTCAAACGTGATCAGCTTCCTCAAGCATCATGTCATCTATCGCTTTGGACTGCCCCGAAGGATCATCCATGATAATGGTCTACAGTTCGCAAGCCATGCCTTTTATCGGTTCTGCGGCAAGCACCGCATCCATAATATTACTTCAAAGCCATACAACCCAGCAGCAAATTGGTTGGCAGAAGCATTCAACAAAACAATCATCAAATTTCTTAAGAAGTTCGTATCTCCAACAAACGCGACTGGAATGAGAAGCTTGGTGAATGCTTATGGGCGTACCGCACCACAGTCCGAACAGCCACAGGGAACACACCATTCTCTCTGGTGTACGAGAGTGAGGCGGTTCTCCCATTGGAGACTCAAATACCCTCGCTCTGCGTCGCTCTTACTTACCAATTGACGACAGACGATAACTATCGTCGCCGGTTACAAGAGTTGGAGGCCTTAGATGAAAAGTGCCTCCTAGCTCAACAACGAATCGAGCTTTACCAAGCACGCATCTCCGGAGCCTTCAACAAGAAGGTTAAAGTCAGAACATTCCAAGTGGACGATTTCGTTCTGGCAGTTCGGAGGCCGATGGTCATGACTCACAAAACCGTCGGCAAATTCTAGGCAAAATGGGAAGGTCCATTTATCATTGAGGCCGTATTCTCCAACGGTGCTTACCGCCTCGCAAAACAAAACAAAGACTTGCTCATGTTGCCCGTCAATGACAAGTTTTTGAAGAAATATTATGTCTAAACGATATTTTCCCAATTCCAGATTATTGAGTTATGTATCCGCCGGTACCGCTGAACTCACAAAACTCCAGATTATTGAGTTATGTACCCGCTGGTGCCGCATAACTCACATCCACAACACTCCAGATTATTGAGTTATCTACCCGCTGGTGCCGCTGAACTCACATTCACAAAATCTCAGATGATTGAGTTATGTACCTGTAGTGCCCTGCTCCTCGCGGTCCACTATGTAATACCTACGGCTTGTTGACTCAGTCATGAACTGAGTATTTGGTGAAACTTTTGCCGGTATCGATTAATCACGGATGAAATATAATAAACCTTTCCAATTGATGGATTGGCTTCTATTGAAATGAATCCAAGAGTTTTGCTGAATGTTTTCTCTCGCTGCTTGGTTTTGATGAATGCGTTTTCGTGTTGGTTTTCGATGATTGGTTTTCATTGTTCGCTTTCATCGCATTTCGCATTCATTCCAAATCTTGAGAGAAAGAGACGAAGTATGCTAATCAACTGTTGGTGCCATTGTAGGCCGCATGAATTATTCGTGAACGGCGCGTGAAGTCCCTCCTTCTCTCAACTAAGATTCATCTCGGTGAGTTGCTTCAACCGAACAAACATTGATCTGTACGCCTAAGAAAAATGATCTCTAGTCTACTCTGTTGCCTTGTCCCAATGATCAACGATACCACATCCACAAAGGATAATAGAAGATAATTGAATTGAATCAAATGCAAGAATATGTGTTGCTACTCTATCTGCTCGATAAGAATGATCATCTGCTTGTCATCAGTATGCTTGAAAATGTAGACATGTACAAACGAACTTGTACGTGTTGAGATAAACCTGAAGGCACGAAACAAACGTGTCGTATACCTGTGCATAAGTCCAAGTGTGTCTCATCTGATAGAACGGCTAGAGCATGCATTTGGTCTCGGATAACTTGTATACAAGGAATTATTTGTCTCTCGGGTGGTATCTGGGGGCACCTGGAACCGCTCGGCCTAGGAGAGATTATGAGCACACTGGGTGCAAGGACCCATGTTAAAAGTGTAGCCGATATCTGAGTCCTTAGCGACGAGCTGAACCAAAGAGTCACAGCGGCTAATCATGGGGAAAACCCATGGACCAACATGTAGAATAGTCCACCTGTATGACCCGAATGACAACTTCAATATCTGCAAGAATAAATCATGAATTACTCATTTTGCAAATTGTGCTAACGTGGTTTTGTGCAGGGATGACTGCCGGCGAGGGTAAGTTGCTTATGATATATTCTACTGTCATATTCTTATGAATTGTTAAAAAGAACCTAGACAAGTAGAAAGATCACTAGTAAATATTAGCTCAACATATTGATTTAGTACAGAGATTTGCGAGTTCGGCCAAAAGCCGCTCGCCAGTACATGATGTGTGCTGACCCACGTTGTGGGCATCCTTTTCAGAAAGCAAAAGGAGACAGCGGGATTTCAAGGAGGCACTAAAGCTCATCTAGCCCAGTAGAGCTGCGGACTGCCTCGAAGCTTTCTTTTATTTCAAGTCAAGTTCAAGTTTCTTTTCCTTCTGAAGGTGTCTTTCAATTCCAGCTTGTAATAAAGGGATATCATATATGGGCATTGTGGCTAATTTCAAAAGAGTATTTCAAAGAGTATCATGTAGCCAAATTATAAGACAAATCTGAGTTCGCAAAGCTTTGTACTTGTATTCCAATCAAGCTATCAATAAAATGAGTATTTCTATTTCAAATCTCTGTGTTCAATATTTGGTTTTCTGTAATGGGTGCGTGCGTGTGTTTTGTTTAACTAATGGGTGCGTGCGTGTGTTTTTGCTCGACTAGTTATTTTGTGCAGGTACATGGCCTTGTGCAAGCGCAACTTAGGCTTGCACGGCATCACGCCTTAGCGAGGACGATCGATCCCGCAGGGATCCCGGTAAGACGGACGACCCTAGCGGGATCGGGGCGTGACAAAGTGGTATCAGAGCCAGGTTTTACGTCCTTGGCCTCTTGCAAATATCGATTTTGAAAAAGTATATAAAGTACTTTGACGGCTTTCAAAAATGTCCCGATTTTGAGTTATGAAAACCAATGCCCCATACAATAAGTCCATAATATTTTATGAGACTGACAGAAGTTACACTATTTTGTAGAGAAATGGCTCCTCCTCGTGCATCTGGCTCGACCGATGCGGTAGAACGGATCATGGCAATGTTAGAGTTATAGAGACAGGACAATGAGGAACGAAATCAGATACACCAGGCCCGAGCGGCTGCCCAACAAAAGCAGTTGGATGCCTTGACCCAGCTTGTCACGGCGCTTGCGAAAAATCAAGATACCACCGCAGCGACGCAACCAACGGAAACGCCCGAGATCGAGCCCGTAGAGGGTGATGAGCCCCAGCCAGCGCAAAGGCACACTGTCTTTAGGCCAAAGGACTTCTTGGATGCGAAACCTCCGAAATTTCAAGGCAGGACGTCACCCGACAAGGTGATGGACTGGATAGATAAAATGGAGAGTCTGTTCGCGTTCATAGGAGTTCCAAGTAGCAAAAAGGTAGTTTGTGCCGTTATGCTCCTACGGCTGCGGGCGAAGGATTGGTGGAAGACGAAGAAGCCGGCGCTACTCGCAACGGCTAGGAATGGGAAGATCTCATGGGCCTTGTTCAAGAAAGCGTTTCTGGATCAATATCTGCCTCCAGCCATGAGCAAGAAGATGGAGGATGACTTCATCACACTGAAACAGGGGGATATGTCCGTGGAGGACTATGAATCTGAATTTGCTAAGTTGGCAAATTTTGCCGCTGCTTTGCTCCCCACGGAACAGGCTCGCATAAATCGATTCGTTGATGGTCTGAATTATGACATCCAGTTAAGTATGCTGAATCGAGAATGCGGGTCCTATTCTCAAGCCTTTGAGGCGGCGCTACAGGTGGAACAGTTCCAGCAGAAGAAAGCGTCCAACAAAGCGCAGAACAGTCGGAATCAGCCCGCCAAGAGAAATCATGACGGAGAGAAAAAGACCGATGGGGAACCACGAAATGAAATAATCTGTACCCACTGCGGTCGACGAGGGCATGCGAATGAAGAATGTCGCTTTGTGAAAGGTTTGGTATGCAGTCACTGTGGGAAGCATGGACACACCAAGGAGGACTGTCGTTCAGCAAACCACGCTTGTTTTCGTTGTGGCCAACAGGGTCACGCCATCAGAAATTGTTCGAAGAGAAATCGAAATAAAGATGATAATGAAGAGCGTGGGCAGCTGCCAGGCCCACCGCCCCTTCGAGACCATCCGCAGAACCAACCGCAGCGGACTAATACGCGCGTCTACAATCTCTCCACGTTGCTTGACCCAGAATGCAACACTAGTGGAGGTGAGTTTTGTTTCTTAAGTTTTGAGGACAAAACGTTTTCTCGGTGGGTTATTATGTAGTGCCCCGCTCCTCGCGGTCCACTATATAATACCTACGGCTTGTTGACTCAGTCATGAACTGAGTATTTGGTGAAACTTTTGCCGGTATCGATTGATCACGGATGAAATGCAATGAACCTTTCCAATTGATGGATTGGCTTCTATTGAATGAATCCAAGAGTTTTGCTGAATGTTTTCTCTCGCTGCTTGGTTTTGATGAATGCGTTTTCGTATTGGTTTTCGATAATTGGTTTTCATTGTTCGCTTTCATCGCATTTCGCATTCATTCCGAATCTTGAGAGAAAGAGACGAAGTATGCTAATCAACTGTTGGTGCCATTGTAGGCCGCGTGAATTGTTCGTGAACGGCGTGTGAAGTCCCTCCTTCTCTCAACTAAGATTCATCTCGGTGAGTTGCTTTGTCACGCCCCAGAACCAGAATACTGGAGAACGGGGGAATGACTCAGCCAGCTACGTATTACGGGTAGATGAATACCGTATAATACGATTAATGCTGTCTAACCAGACGAGGGGGTGCATACTACATGAAAGTCTTTCTATGGTCATTTCACATCTATTATCTCAATCATGCAAACAAGAAACAGAAAATAGAGAACATGCAAGATAAAGCAGTAAGGCGTCCCAAACGCTCAGTCAAAATGTTCTTGAGATCTGGCTTTACAAAACATAGCCAGATGGTATAGCAAGGTATACACAATTGTTATCAGCTGCAGTCTGACTTTAGTTACAATTATGCAAAAGTAAGTACAAGACGATCCGACCAAGATATCGGTGCCAAACGGCTAAGTATAAAGTAAATGACAAAACGAGCGGTGAAGTAAAGAAACCCACTCGAGTCCTCCTGCGATCATTCCCCTAGTATTGACCATCTTGGAGGTAGAAGTAAGCTGGATCCTCGGGGACCGGCTCTAAATCTGGCCATGCAAAACCAGAGAGGTTAGACCTCTAATAGCAAGTACCACAAGGAAGGACGATATGAAGGATTAAACCAGTAAGTAAGAAAATATAATAATAGATCTCTGCTTCCCACTAGGATTCACATAACATCACGACACTTCGAACCAACCTCCCAACCAAACAAGGACAGAAGTTGGTCCGTCATGTCCTGACATTCTGATCATCTCAGTTAGGTACAGAGTAGATACAGTACACAAACAAATCATCTTGAACGACCAATCAACTCTTACGGCTTGCTATTGTGAGTCCCAGGTTATCCGGGAATTATGCAAAAATAGGGATTCCTCAGTTCTTACTATGTGCGAGCAAGGCTAGTCTATCCAGTCAATCAATTGTGCAAATCATGTAGTTAGACGAGTCCCAGCGGGACGCCCGTCGTTATAGTATGTACAATAATATAAGCAGGTACTGTTCCCTGTCCGTGTGACAGATTTACAGTATCTGTGGGAACCAGCCGGCCCGTCGGGCAGTTAATAGTCCCAAGGGGGCTGCCATGTAAGAACTCGGGAATCCATTCTCTCCATGCCATTGTTATTTTATTTGACTTAATGGTCTCTACGTTGAGTGAAGTTCCATACCGTGGATCATGGTCATTCAATGAGTACTTTCGTACGGAGTACGATATGCACAACTCTACAACGATACCTGTGCAGCTAGGTTGTAGGTCTTACATAGCGTGATGCAACAATCAAATTAACCACGGAATAATCATGCCTTGACCATAGAGTACACATGCTGTCTTTGTAAGATAAATAGATAATTAAATAATAAATAATTACTTTGAAGCCTGCATGTGCCTGTATGCCAATATTCGGGATCGGCTAATCGAGTACAATAGTTCATTACATGAACGTGTCTCATTCATTCAATTCAATAAGACGACTAGCCAGTCTCTTAGTTCCAACTAGGAACGCATGATCAATTATTAGTCAATGTCACAATCATTATCAATGGTGACAAGGCATGAAAGTCAATTAGTATTACATGGGGTCGAGCCTATAACTCCTCAGAATTAAGTTCTAGTCATACTGGGTATCCATGGATCAATCAGGACACAAGACGCATTCCACATAACAATCCATTTTAACATATCATGATTTATCAAGAAATTCACGCAAAAGGCGTAAGGATATAATAGAAGAATTATCATACCATCATTAAATAAATAATTTTAGGACAAATAAAACACCCAGATCAAGAAGTTACGCCAAGTCTAGCTGGAGTGAGCGTGGAAAATGGGCGTGAACAGTGAGCGTGACTAAAATACACGCACTCATACAAGATGTGGGCATGACTAAAAATACACGCAGACTCGTGGATGTGTGCGTGACTAAAAATACACGCAGACTCGTGGATGTGTGCATGACTAAAAATACACGCAGACTCGTAGATGTGTGTGTGACTCAAAATACACGCAGACTCGTAGATGTGTGCGTGACTAAAAATTTACGCAGACTCGTGGATATGTGCGTGACTCAAAATACACGCAGACTCGTGGATATGTGCGTGACTAAAAATACACACAGACTCATGGATGTGTGCGTGACTAAAAATACACGCAGACTCGTGGATGTGTGCGTGACTAAAAATACACGCAGCCACGTAAGAACGTGTGTGTGACTAAAAATACACGCACGCTCATGAGAACATGAGCGTGACTAAAAATACACGCAGCCACGTAAGAACGTGTGCGTGACTAAAAATACACGCACGCTCATGAGAACGTGAGCGTGACTTAAAATACACGCAGCCACGTAAGAACGTGTGCGTGACTCAGCCTTCGTCCCAAGCCAGAAGATGAAGTTCCCAGCCAGAAAACACGCTAAGTTGGGAGATCAAAACCTATAAATAACCAAAATATAGCAACTTAGATCTAGGAAAAACCAGCCATAGAAACCGAAAATGCCAAGAACTAAACTCTCTCAGGATCATGAGAGGAAGAGTAATGATCCACAAAAATGGATGAAGAAGAAGCAAGTTTGTACTTGCCTACTGCTACTGCTACTGCTGGTGGGTGGAGAGTAATAAGAGGAAGAAGAAGAAGTAATGGTGAGAATGAGTAATGAGGAGAGAGAATGGAGAGGGTGGCTTAAATAGGAAGGTGGTGGTAGGTGGGAGTTAATGGGCCGGGTTGAGGGGGTTCGGCCAAGGCCAACTCGAAAGCAAGCAGGGGGTTAAAAGCAGGAAATAAAATACAGAAGTAAATTGCAGGAAATAAAATGCAGACAATAAATGCAGATAATTAATTAACATGAAATTAAAGAGCAGATAATTAACAAGAACTTATAAGAATTTAAATACAGAATAATACATGATAAATACTAAATAAATATACATGAATTGTATATGTATAAAATTATGCATTCTGGGAACGAGGAGAGATATGCTTCAACCGAACAAACATTGATCTGTACGCCTAAGAAAAATGATCTCTAGTCTACTCTGTTGCCTTGTCCCAATGATCAACGATACCACATCCACAAAGAATAATAGAAGATAATTGAATTGAATCAAATGCAAGAATATATGTTGCTACTCTATCTGCTCGATAAGAATGATCATCTGCTTGTCATCAGTATGCTTGAAAATGTAGACATGTACAGACGAACTTGTACGTGTTGAGATAAACCTGAAGGCACGAAACAAACGTGTCGTATACCTGTGCATAAGTCCAAGTGTGTCTCATCTGATAGAACGGCTAGAGCATGCATTTGGTCTCGGACAACTTGTATACAAGGAATTATTTGTCTCTCGGGTGCTATCTGGGGGCACCTGGAACCGCTCGGCCTAGGAGAGATTATGAGCACACTGGGTGCAAGGACCCATGTTAAAAGTGTAGCCGATATCTGAGTCCTTAGCGACGAGCTGAACCAAAGAGTCACAGCGGCTAATCATGGGGAAAACCCATGGACCAACATGTAGAATAGTCCACCTGTATGACCCGAATGACAACTTCAATATCTGCAAGAATAAATCATGAATTACTCATTTCGCAAATTGTGCTAACGTGGTTTTGTGCAGGGATGACTGCCGGCGAGGGTAAGTTGCTTATGATATATTCTACTGTCATATTCTTATGAATTGTTAAAAAGAACCTAGACAAGTAGAAAGACCACTAGTAAATGTTAGCTCAATATATTGATTTAGTGCAGAGATTTGCGAGTTCGGCCAAAAGCCGCTCGTCAGTACATGATGTGTGCTGACCCACGTTGTGGGCATCCTTTTCAAAAAGCAAAAGGAGACAGGGGGATTTCAAGGAGGCACTAAAGCTCGTCTAGCCCAGTAGAGCTGCGGACTGCCTCGAAGCTTTCTTTTATTTCAAGTCAAGTTCAAGTTTCTTTTCCTTCTGAAGGTGTCTTTCAATTCCAGCTTGTAATAAAGGGATATCATGTATGGGCATTGTGGCTAATTTCAAAAGAGTATTTCAAAGAGTATCATGTAGCCAAATTATAAGGCAAATCTGAGTTCACAAAGCTTTGTACTTGTATTCCAATTAAGCTATCAATAAAATGAGTATTTCCATTTCAAATCTCTGTGTTCAATATTTGGTTTTCTGCAATGGGTGCGTGCGTGTGTTTTGTTTAACTAATGGGTGCGTGCGTGTGTTTTTGCTCGACTAGTTATTTTGTGCAGGTACATGGCCTTGTGCAAGCGCAACTTAGGCTTGCACGGCATCACGCCTTAGCGAGGACGATCGATCCCGCAGGGATCCCGGCAAGACGGACGACCCTAGCGGGATCGGGGCGTGACAGTACCCGCCAATATCGCTGAACTCACAGATCCCAGATTATTGAGTTATGTACCCTCCGGTACCGCTGAATTCACATTCTCCAAATTCCAGATCGCCGAGTCATGTACTCTTTCGTACCGCTGAACTCACATGCCAACTCCAACTCTCCCAGATCATCGAGTCATGTACCCGTAGGTGCATCTGAACTTACATTCCGGTCACTCTTTCAGATAGTAAGTCATGTATAACCATACCTCTGAACTTATTTCTCTAAAAGAGCTCCTCACTCATGATCTAGTACCCGCACTCTCAGTGCACAAAAAGGGTAACGGATCCACAAGATTTTCAAAACGACCACGTCGATGTTACCTCTGAGTCGTTTCATTTCTGCCAAAAACAAATCACCCCTCTACATAGAACTTTCATGTCCTCATTACCTTTGAGTTGTCCTATGTACCCCTTCATGGAGCCCACTCCTGCCATGTCCTCATTACCTCTGAGTGGGAAGGCTCAATCGAAAAAACCCTCATATTTGCCATGTCCTTATTACCTTTCAGTAAATGTGTTGGTTCTCCCTCGACTTATTATCTGTACCAAAAAAAACCCCAGGGTACACCAAAGATAATAGGTCCACAAATGTCCTCTGTTGACCACAAATATCCTCCATTGAGTCCACTCCTGCCATATCCTTATTGCCTCTGAGTAGGAAGACTCCGCGGTAAAACCACCATACCTGACATGTCCTCATTACCTCTGAGTAAGTGTGTTGGTTTTCTCTCTCGTCTTATTATCCGTATCCTGAACCAGGGTATGCCAAGGATAATAGGTCCACGAATGTCCTCTGTTGACCACAAATATCCATCGAAGAAACCTCCATACTTGCCATGTCCTCATTACCTCTGAGTAAGTATGCTGGTTTTCTCTCTCATCTTATTATCCGTATCCTGAACCAAGGTACGCCAAGGATAATAGGCCAATAAATATCCTCTGCTCACTACAAAATATTGTACTAAGTTTCCTAGTACATGCACTTCATTTTTTATCATGCCCCGGGAGCCCAGCTGCTCCATGGCATTCTTTCTTCCGATACCCGGAACATCCATGACCACCTTGTCGTGGAATCGTTCTAAGTATCCCCATCAAACTTGTTATCCGTACCTAAAACCCAGGTATGCCAAGGGTAACAGGTCCACAAACAAGCCCCCCCAAGTGGGACAAACAGCACCATAACACCACAGGCACAACAAACAGGACAAATAAATGGTAGAATAAAGCATACTCTTTTATTTGGAAGACGAAAGTACTACATGTTCTAGGGACAACGTCCCACTCAAAGAAAGAAAAAGAACGAAAACAAAAAAAAGAAGGAAAAAAGCCGTCTATGGTTCGACGGTACATAATTCCAGGAGACGGTTCTTTACCAAGGCGGTTCCCCGCTCAGGTCGCTGCTTAGCTCGGCGCTCAGCCTCCTGGAATAACTGCTCCACATCGTCCAAGTACATATGTGCTCGCCAGCCATCCTCCAGTTTCTTCAGGGCGAGCTTCAGGCCAGCAGAAGCTCGGTTGACTCTGTCAGCCTCCTGGATAATTAGCCTCATTTCGGTGCGAGCAGCCTCAAGCTCAGACTCCCAGAAAGCTAACTTCTTCTGAAGCTCAAGGATCTGCTCCCGCGTGTCAATGACCCCACGGGAGGCAGTCGCTTCCCGAGCCATAATATCTTCACTCTCGCGGCTTAACTGATCATATCGATCAGACAGATCGCGGAGATCCTTCAGTATGGCCGGCCTGGTCTTATCCCGAGCAACCCTTATCTTCTCTACAGCAGCTGTGAGGAAACCACGCTCCTGATCTATAGCAGTAGACAAATCAGCCTACCACAACACCTGAAGCTGGGCCACCAGCTGATCAGCCTCCAGCAATTTTGCTTCCTGAAGCGCAGCTACCCCTTCCCCACCGGAAAGAGTCTTAAGGATATCAATATGACCCTGGGCGAATTGCCGGACCAAGATAAAAGAGGTCCCTCTTTCCACAGCAGCTACTACCCCCTCTTCAAGTGGCGATAAAAGCTGTCAACTACGTCCTATGATGCTTCGTCTAGAACCTCTGTAGAGGACGGCGTCAAAGGAAGCGTGGTCGACAACGTCGAAGAAGGTGCGCTAGAACTTGCCGCCAGAGAGACAAATTTCGAGCGTAAAGATGCGCGGATAGCGGCTAACTCCTCCTCCGCCACCCGAAGAGTCTGGACACTCGGCAGGGCAGAGAGGTCGACCCTCGGAGCCGCCAGAGCAGAAGAGGACGCAAGGACCATTGTCCCCTGCCCCGGCTGTCCTGCCACCTGACTTTCCAAACTCGAGCCAGCGAGAGTCCCCTCAAGACGAGCCGGAAGGGGAGGGGGTACGCTCCACTCCACCATTGCCCCTTCGACAGAGCCTGTCTCAACAATGTCCATCATCGGTACTAGAGAGGCAGGACCTGTATGTCCAGAGCAACAATCAATCGACGTAACCCGAAGGATGTGATAATAGAGCAAATAGGCCTCCTCGCAAGTTAAGATTTGGCTTATCATACCAGGGGAGGAGCATGGAAGCTGTAGCTCACTCGTAGCTGACGTGGTCTCCTCATCCGCGACCTCCAAGTTAAACTCGACTGGCTCTTCTGTCCCAGCCACCCTGAAGGGAGGTACGACTCGATCAGCATCATCTTGATGAAATTCAGCAATTTCGGGGACAGATTCATCGGAGCCCCCGTCATCTCGAGTCACAACCTCGGCAACTTGAGATTCCTCTTCTTCTGACACCTACGGGAGTGAAGGAAAATAATTAAGATCAAAACTGGAAGAAAAGAAGAACTGAATAAAAGTGGTAGTAACTCGCTTTACCTCCAAAGCGGGGTCGACCTCCTCGCTTCTCTCCCTTATAGTTAGCCTACGATATCTGGTCGCAGCCAATTTTCGGGAGTGAGGAATACCGCCAACAGGGGAGATTTGCCTGCTACGCTTCCGTACAGGACCAGGTGCAACGGGTGGCTGATCCGCCTCCATATCATTTAACGAAACAGGCGGCTGATCCGCCCCAACATCTTCCACCGAAAAGGAAGAGTTATCTGCATCACGCTCGTCGTCCTCATCATCCGCAGTGGTAGAGTCTGAGTCTGGCACTTCGACTCTATTCTTCTTGTTCTTCCTCGTCTTGGCCCCTTGGGGCTTCTCATCCAAGCCAGTACCAACAATAAAACTGGTAGCCGGGCTAAAACCGATAGGGAGCTTGTTTTCCAAGACATAGTACAAGGCCGCCATATACAAAATCTCTACCGACGCCTCAATAGCAGGAACCGAGAAAGTGGCACGGGTATGGAATGTATCATAGTAATGCCAGGCCCTGATGCCGTCAAGGAGGCTACCTTCAAAACCCAGACAAAAACTGGGACTGTCTAGAAAAAGTTGGCTGTATCCAAACTGACGAGCAAACCTGCTGGACAGGTAACATTCCAGAAAGACAGCATTACGGTTGTGGTATACCAGGTGGGCGGGGCGGATGTTACGCAACCATAGAAGCATCTGGCATTCTAGAAGTTGAGGAGGACCAATACCGTCGAGATGTACGTTCGCTATTTCCTCAGCAGTGAAACGAGGGACGGATACGAAAAAGTCGTACCTATCTGCTCTCGCCAGCGCCATCCGGCAGGCATGCATGGTATCGTACTCCCAAGGCTCGTTGCGATAACGGAAGATAAAAGTGTCATCAGCAATCACGCCATCTTCAGAACCCGGTCTCATCAAAGACCGGCAGTGCATTAATAGCCACCCCATCAGGTAATGATAGGGCAGCTCAGTTCGTTCAAAGTCTTTTGTCACATCCCGAGCAATGACCTTGGACATAAAAGTACGGAGGCCATGGTATATGCTGCACACCATGGCCAGGAGAAGAGCTAGTTTGATTCTAAAAACCAGCTTCACGGCAGGAAGGATAAAATTACGGCCGATCCTCTCAATAGAACCAACTCCTTCCAAGACTACGCAATTTCGCGGCCATACCATCAAGAATCCTGCCAAGAGTGCCTTCTCTGATAGCTCTTGGGTATCCTGATAAAAATAACCGAAAGAATCAGTTTTACTCCCAAATCTGTCACTGGTGGTGGCCACCCTCTTGGCCGACGACATCAAGGCCTGAACTGTCTTCCGGGATTGAGGACTTCGGGAAGTAACTCGGCCTGAGGCTCCCGTCGAGAAGAGATAGTTTACCCAGTCCTTAGTGTGGGGAGCATTCCCTTCCGAGCTGCTATCCTTCTTGGCTATCTGCTGGCACGTGCTATAGTGGCACAGTATTTTCTGATAAGTAGCCACGAAGCCCGGATATCGTTCTTCCAGCTCTTCGAACTCCTCATTCGTTGGAGTGTATACTTCAAAAGCTTTATCCCCCAAGGAAGCTTGGAAATCACGTACATCTCATGGAGTGCAAGCCCCATTTCCCCTACAGGGGTATAGAAGGTTCCTGTACGGCAGTTGTACATCTCCAACAAAGCCATAAATAATTTCTTGTTTACAGGTGAGCCGTGGCTGGTGCCCTGAATAGCATGATAAAGACCAATCTTACGCAGAAAAGTCTCATACTTTCGCGAGATCCATATAGATAGATTGATCCATGAGGGAATGGGGTGTATCCAACTTGGGAGCGCCAACCGGCCAATTGGATAGGAGCCTTTCCGAGCAAGTTGGTTTAGGAAAGTATCGGCTGAAGAAAATATGAAATTGGGACCCGACACATTCAAAAAAGTACCCGGGGCCAATCCTATTACATAACGGCCGGCATGTACCTTGCCCGCACACACTGACTTCATGCTATTGTTGTAATGGATGTCGCCCACAAACATCCCATTCCAGGTAGGAGTCAAAGACACTTCCATCTTCCTATCCAGCGGGAGCATATTGAACCAAGATAGTGGGAAGTGACGCTCCATTTGAGGGATATGGATCGCCATCCCGTTAGAAATAAAGCTCTAGTTCTCCGATATATCCAGAACTTGACTGTTCTTCACAGTCAAAGCGTCTCCGAAGAAGACGCATGTTTCAGGTATTTTCCTTCCAATTTTCCCGAATTCATCATGGCACATAGGAAGTAGAATGGTTGGTTCTTACGGGCTTTTAACCTCGCCAAAGGCTCGTCACTAGGAAGCTGGTCCGCCACATACCGAACTATCTGGTCGTACCTATAGCCCATGGCGGCTTGAGCACGATCCACCAGAGGTTCCCCCACAGCATTAACTTGGAAATTCACTGAAAAGAAGACAAAAGGAAATAAGATAAAAAATAGACAAAGAGAGTTGATGGGTGTTTTCAAGATTATGCGGCTCCAACTTAATGGAGCCTCATGTGGCCCAACTCAGAAAAACACTTGTGCGGCTCCGTCCAATGAATGTTCATATGGCAGTGCTCTCATATGGCTCTCAGAGTTCGGATTAATTCATGCGGTTCATGCGACAAACAAATTTGTGCGATTCTATGCGGCTCAGCGCAGCTTATGCGGCCCCGTTGGTGAAGTGCTTATGCGGCCACAGTAACGATTCTTATGCGGCTCGCGGCTCGACCATAAGACGTACATGCGGCACACATGAAGATGAGGGCTCGCGCATAAAGTATGCGATGTAGCCACAGCAGTTAGGTTTTTAAACTCACGTAACGTCCTTACCAGCAATAGGGGGTGGACGTCAGGGTGAACTGCGGGCACATCGGCTGGCGGAGGAGCCGTCGCAGTCGAAGTAGAAGCAGCTTTCTTGCCCTTCGTCGATGCAGCCGACGAAGACGCCGCCTTTTTATCCTTCGCCGCAACAGTCTTCTTGGGAGCCATCGGTAATCGAAGAAGAGGATGACAATTGGGACAGGAAAGGTTTGAATTGAAGGAGAGAGTAAAAAAGTTTCTTCTCCTAATTCCTCTTATTTATAGGAGGACAACAGAGGGGGGCATGTAGACCAATAACCGCCAGGCAAATAAAAAATTGACTCCTCGGATTTTGCCCCCTCTCTCATAAAAGAGATTCACCCAGGGCATAAAATCCAAAGATTTAATAAACCAACCCTTGGGATTCCCCCAAAGACGGCTCTAAAATGAATTAAAGGCAATTAATGACACGCACACGTGGCAGGGAGCCCATACGGCTAGGGAATTTATGTTACTAGACAGGCCATACGACATAGAGGTTCATGCGGCCAGAGCATCCTATACATCCAGCGGAGCTTACATAGCCATGCTTCTTATTCAAAGTCTTTCAACTTTGTAAATTGAAAACTTTGAAGGGGGTCTTGTAGAAGCATGGAAAAGGAACATGATTGCCCATGCGGCTCAGAACAGGAAAACCCATGCGGTTCAAAAACAGACGAGCTTCATGCGGGCTCAAGAGAGTCATACGGTTCAAAAGTTACCAGCTTGGACATGCGGCTCAAGCAACACCACGTGGCCTTCTGCGGTTCACTTCTGCGATTGGCCACTGAGCAAAGGCCCTATTTAATATTCTAACGTAAAGGAGAACTGACGGCTCTGACATAAAGCTGCAATAATGACTTTGTCATGATGGTAGACTCCTAGGGAAATGAAGGAAATCTCTGACACGATCCATCAAACTCCAAAATCTTTCATGCGGCCTTGACATGTGGCCACCCCATGCGGCTCAGGAAGAGGCCACCCCATGCGGCTCAGGCAGAGGCCACCCCATGCGGCTCAGGAAGAGGCCACCTCATGCGGCTCAGGCAGAGTCTACCCTATGCGGCTCACGAAGACTATCTTCATGCGGCTTACTGAGAAGCCACCCATCATGCGGTCGCCTACGTTCATGCGGCTCAGATCATCTCCATACGTGGCCAGTCTTATACGGCTCAGTAGGGAATAATTCTCATGCGGTTCGGATTTCCTAAGTGGCTCACGGTTAAGACACGTGGCAGAAGATTAGTTTTTTTCGTGTCCCTACAGCTAGCAGCATAATAATAATAGGACACGTGGCATCAAATCGATCAAGATTCATCAACAAATCCTAACAAACAGATTTAGTGCCATCCTCATAATTACTGGAACCAAATCAGATCATTTGTAATCATGTAAATTGAACACGTGGCGGAAGATCCGAGCTTGGCATAACAAATCATAAAGATTTATGGCAATCATCATTAATTGTCCACAGAGATTTGATGCAATCTGCATTAATTACCTAGATTTGCTACAATCAGAATGAAGGGTCCAGATTAATTGATCCTTAACCGCCGATTTATCAAGGAGGCAATCATTACAAACCCTAATGATCGCATCTCACTCCTATAAATAGTAAGGTACCATTTCCTTACGTAGAGGGATTTTTTGCTAGAGCACGAGAGCACCTGAAGAGACTTGAAGAGAGAGAGCAGAGAGACAAAGGCCCACACATAGAGTATCCTGAGAGCATTTCTTCCCCGGAGCCAAGGCTGCATCCGATCGTCCAAGGAGTAAGGTAGAGCTGTCGTCGCTTTCCCGAGCCTCTACCGTCACCCACCCAGAATCTAAAATAAACAATTGTACTTAGATTGCTGTACCTAGGTTTTTGTCCCTAGGCTTTCTTTGTACAAGCGGGTTTGTATTATGAAGTAAAAGTCCAGTCCTTCGATATAATTGTTCTGTTCTTTTATATTTTATGGCAAATAGCAGGCTCATATCGGTGCAATTACGTAACCGAAGTGACAACTCGACCTGCATGGGCCACCACAAAAATATATAACGCCCCAGTCCCAAAATACTTAGGACTAGGTACATATCCATGCCAGCTGCATACATACGAAGTATACTCCAATATATGAAAACTGTTATGTATACATAAGCTGTGAAATGCAGTAAATCAAGAGTAATCTAATCTCATCCATAAATAAAGAATAAAAGCTATTATATAATCAACTGTCACTACAAAAAAGTGTCTTTTTGGGACGACACTATTAGGAACACTAGTCTAAAAAGTCCTAAAAGTGTAGTTCTAGGGTCGGCTAAATTCTTGGTAACAAAAAGTTATATTTTTTTTGGGGCATATTGTGAAAATGGATCACTATTTAGGACCAACAAAACTTTCTGTTCCAAATAATTTACATTATCGTCCTAAATAGATTGGCGGGAATGCCAAACATTTGGCAGCTAATTGCCAAATTTTAGGGGGAAACGTTTTTCTCCACATGTCACCATCGTAACCATTCGATCGGATGACCTAAATATAGACCGTCCATCACAAAATCATTCAGAACTTTTTCACCATTTGATCAAAGCCAACCTAAATATCTCTCTCTCTCTCCGATCAAAAACTATGGCTGCTGCTCTCAGACCTTTGCCCTCTCTGTCCGACCTTTCAACCCTAGGTGCTCCGATCTCTCTCTCTCCCCCTCTTATCGCCACTCCGACCCTTGGCCAGGCCTCCGCTACCATCGCCCTCATCTCATCGGCGCCACCACTCCAACCACCTCTCTCTTTTTTATACATCGTCGCGACAGATTCTAAGGATGACCATGAGGCCGTCCGTCGCGAGCGAGCCGACGGCACCGACGATGGGGGTGTTGCGAAGGGGTCCGACCTTGACAAAGGGGCCGACAAGAAGGAAGTCGTGGGCGAGGCCGACGAGAAGGAAGCCGTATTTGGTGCCGGCGGCTATCAGGTCGACTTTCTGCTTCTTTCACTTGTAACAAATTATGTAATTCAGGCTTTTTTCCCCTCATGATGGTGCTGTTCATTTTATTGAATCAATGGCGACGTCTGGGACCGAAGCACTCACCTCGTTGGAGATGGTAAATATGTTCAATTTTGAGTCGGAGGAACGAATTTGTCACTGGTAATTTTACTCAATGTATGTCCATTTTGCTTGATTTTATTACAAATTCTGTTAGTATTAGCATTCGATTCTCAGTTGTTGTCTTATACGTGTTCGATATAATGTATCATAGACCTGGTATGGTGCAGATACAAACTGTCTTATATGTGTTTAATACAATACTGCAGTCGGAGTATGTGAGCTTCCTAGATTAGTAGTGGATGTCGATTGCAGACTAGTTTGTTTATTCACACTACACCAAAAGAGAGATTTACCAACAATAATTTTTTTCAATTAATAACACTTATTTACCGTTACTAATTACCAACGATAAAAAACCGTTAGCAAAAAGAAAAACCGTTAGTATAAATAGCAAAAACTAATTTTAATATAAATAATGCTTCTTATTTATTTTGCAACACTTTAAAACCATACTCTAAGTTGTTTCATCCTTCCGATATTTATAGACAGTTCAAACTCTTTGTACCGAGCATTTAATTTATACTATACTCTAAGTTGTTGCAATGCTTGTTAATGGTTATTTCTAGTATGTGGAACTACTTGATTTCAGTTGGCTCATCTCATCATGTTTCTTGTATATTACATACATAGCTAAATCTACTAAGACAGACACTACTTGATTTCAGTTGGTTCATCTAGATGATAATCCATAATGTCACACTAGGTTCTTTATACTCTTGTAGCGCACATTTTTCGTTGAACTAGATTGAAACATTACTTTATGTTGCTTTTCTTGCTTGAAATGTTTTAGCAGATACATAATTTGGTTTTATGTGATACGAAAGGATTATTCCAAGTTTCATATTTTTGATGTTGCTATAAGTTTATTTCTCTCTCTCATGGTTGTAAGTATCAGAAATTACCTTGTCTTTGGTTGCTTTATTGCAAATTTTCTGCTCCTTTTCCCACTTAAGCCTCACCTTGGAGCATTAAAAAATGCTACCTTCCCTTTTAAACCATAAAATTTCAGTTTGATAATTTTATATAGTGAGTTCCCATCAAAGTTACCCATCATCTTTAATAATATTTAATTATATGTTATTGTGCTTTCTTATCATGATGAGACTAAAATTTTGCTTAGACTGCTTGCTGCATAGTTGTTTCAACATTCAAAAATAAAATGAAAATGACTTTTTAACCTAATTGATACATATCTCAGGTATACGAGTTGAGTTCAGTACAGGGTCCGGAGACAGGGTTGTATTTATTCAGAAAGGTACCCTACTTTAGGGTTCTTATTTGTGGTGGAGATAGGACAGTTGGTTGGGTTCTTGATGCAATAGACAAGCAAAGTTATGAATCTCCTTCTCTAATTGCAATTCTTCCAGCTGGAACTGGAAATGACCTTGCAAGAGTTCTGTCTTGGGGAAGGGGCCTTGGTGCTATTGAGAGATAATGAGGTGTGTGCACAATTTTGCACAATATTGAGCACGCTGAAGTCAACATTCTTCATTAACATAGAAGTTCACAGGCCAAGCTTCTCCAACCTACAAAATTCATGAACAATTATCTTTGTATGATGGAAAACCTCCACAGTTTCATTTGAAATGTCAGCAGCACCTTATTGTTTTTGCTGGTAGGGATTGGTTGTGATGCTAAGGTTCCTCTTGACATTCATAATCTGCGTGAAGAAAATCCGGAGAAGTTCTACAACCAGGTTCAAGTTTATTCCTTAGACTCGACAAATAATTAAAGCTATAGCTGTATATGTAACTTTTGTTCTTTGGTAGTGAATGTCTAAGGTGGACTTTATATATTCTGCTGTCAGGCCCTAGGGTGATGACATTCATATCTCTTATGTCGTCAATGATCTTTCAGTGGAACTTACGTGCATAAATATCTCTTTTTTGGCTTCTTAGGCTATTAAAGTAGTATTTTTTTCTAGAAAAGATTTTAGTAGGTCATCATGGTCTGATAATTGGAATTTGATTTGAAGTCATTAAGACCTATTTCACTAGACCTTTTGCTCAATTAAAGTTTTGGCAGTGAACTGCTTTTAGCACATGGCTGCTTGAGTTTTGACAAACCATTTCATACACAAGGATAGTTGAATTATTTTTCCTTCAATTTTCATATAGTGCTAATTGAAAATAAAATAGCCACTGCTCGAGGATTTCTTTTTATCTTTGAATTTCATATTTGAACTGTTACTTTTATAGTATGTTGCACAGATATAGGTACAGCTGAATAAGATATATAATTATGAACAAATCACCAAATTTTGGTCCTAGTGTGTATTGGGGTATCCTTGTGTCTGATACGTGATAGTCATGGACATGATCCCACTTCCATAGTGTCTGTGCTTCCTAGCTCGTGTCATTCCTTGTCACTCCTCCATTTTCTCATAATTCAACATCATCTTATTATAGGTCAATCCATTATTTTTCTCTCTATTGAGATGCTTCATCCTCATTACTTCGATTTCAGTTGGCTCATCTAAGACAGACACTCAAAACTGTGTTCACAATACTTGGACAACTTGTGCACTAAACCATGCACACACATACACTTGACCTTGTTGTCCTACCCGAAGAGACTGCCCCCAACTTACTGCATACCGAGAGACTGCCCCCAACTTGCTGCCTACCTACTTACTCTAAGACTCTATATCAGTGTGTACTTGCATTCCAGGTTTTAATTTTTTTAATACTATTGGATACCTAGTTTTTCTAGTATCAGTATTTGTTGTTGCCTTTATATATTCATGTTGTTTCTATTTTGAGGTTGGAATGTTTCATTTGGAATCACTGATACACAATTTTTTATACTATTGGATACCCAATTTTTTTTCATGTGTTTGGTTGAATGTTTCATTTGGAATCATTGATATTTTGAGAATGTTATATATTAAGTTGGTTCAATTTTATGGGCAATGACGAGGTTGGAAGCTGGATTCTGTTATTGTTGTTCTTCCTTGTGGCCTTTGTGATTATACTTCTCATGTCTTCATGGTTTTGTTCTTTTTGGTGGCTTGAATCAGTAGTTTTGTGGGTATCAATACTTTTGTGATCCCTTCACACCCAACCTACTGATGCTGCATATTATTTATGCTACAAACCTGTGCAGTATTCTGCATTATCAGATGCCTGTTGATACATGCATTTTGGACAGTGGCAATATCAAAAAAAATTTATGGCTTTGAGTAGCACTGGTTTTGAGTATACTTTTGTTTGGCCAAATGAAGCAGCACTTTGCTAATCTTAATTTTGGATCACTTAAATTTCCTATACTTTGGTTTGAGTGTCACTTGGCTATGAGTATTAGGACGTGTTAAGTATCACTTTTGGCAACATAGGGCTATTTTTTCTCATCTGAGAAAGAGCCACTGATACACTATTTAGAGTATCAGTATCACTAATACCCACTGATACACTTGGAGTATCGATCACTCATAATATTCTACTTAATATGTATTTATATCTATTTATGACATGTCCCACTTATACACACAAATGCAATATAAAATGCACACACTTTCTCTTGATACTCATGTGTATCTCACTCTAAGATACTTACAACTGCCTCCAACTTGTTGCCTACCTGCAGCATACGTTGCTGTCTGCATATGCTGCTACAGCTGTTGTTCCTCTGCCAACTGCACTGCAGTATAGCAGTGCCACGAGCACTAGCATCTTTTATCTTTTGGCCTAAAATCCTACACTTGTTTTTCTGTCATATTTCTACTTATAGCTTAATATAGTGGCAGGATAAAAAATTTCATTTCCCATGAACATTATAAAAATTTGTTTGCAAATAACTACTTGTTATTATGACTTCAAATGCTTCTATACCATATTTTCAGTTCAGGAGTAATCTACTCAAAAGACATCTAATATTGTGAATTTTGAAGCATGTTCAAGATGCATAAAGAAAAAATGTCTAGCTAACATGGATATCCCATCTGGCCAGATATGTACCTCCTTGTTTTTCCGAGACCACTAGCATGTGTTCATTTTGCTTGGGAGTGACTGAATTTTCCTAACAAAATGATAATCACTTGTCAGGTTTGGGGATCAAATTTCTCCATGGATAGATTGGAATGTCAGCTGCAATAATTTATTCTTTCTTTTTAGTTCATATAAAATAAAAAAGTTTCACTTATTTTGTACTTCAATGTTAGGTTTTGAATCACTTATTCAGTCATCTTTTGTATACAATAGAGTAAGCATGTCCTGTATTTACTTAACCAGTTAAGAATAAACTCTGCTAGACAGTCCGTGCACACTGATGATATCAGGTTTCAACTTGGTGACCACTTAATCCTAACTCTACTGATAGCACCATGAAAAATAGATAGAATGAAATGAAAATCATTCAATTCTTGAGCATGAAATGATTACTATCCTTCTCACTCTTTGTACATTCTTAGTATGTGTGATGTCAAAAACTTGACTCACTTCTTACCACCAGCTAAACATTTTTTATTAGTTTTGGCAGTCTTTCCAGTATTATTGTGTAAAAGCTTCTGATATAAGAATCATAGGAGTAATAATTTTTTTTGTCTATTTGATATTTGTTATACAATTTGATGGGTTCAAGTTATCCAACTGGTTGGTAATGAGGATAGCAGATAAGGGAGCAGATTTGGTCCGTATAACAGTTCAAGGAAAGAAAGAAACGGATGCTTGCTTTGATATAAAGAATGCACTTGTTCAGAAAAAGTATGTGATTAGTCTCTTGTTTTTGTGAATTACGAAAGATGTTATTAAATAGTCTTATTTGTTTGCCAACTCTACTGTACAGTTACGATATTCCTCTTGTGGCTGACATTCATTTTGCTCCTCCCGTTGCAATGAGAGTCGCTGAATGTTTTGACAAGATTCGTGTCAATCCAGGAAATTTTGTTAGGTATACCGTTAATTTACTTCATAGTTGTCATAGAAATATAAACCAACCATTGAAGCCCACAAACTGGCTTGGTTTTCTGGATCTATGAGATGTTTTTCTGCAGCTGATAGGCGGGCTCAATTCGAAAAGCTAGAGTATACTGATGATGATTATCAAAAGGAGCTTGAGCATATTGAACATGTGAGAAAAATTGTTCTACTTCTTTCATATTTAGGCTCAATTTTAGTTAATAGGTCTTATTTTGCTAGTTTGACATAATCTTTTTTCTAGCCCCATCAATATAATACTGTAATGACATATACGTACTACTACCTACCAAAGTCTCATCCTTTATGTGCCTGGTTAGTCCATTTGTAGCTAAGGTTAACTGCCTAAATGCCAACTCTTGGTGGTGTAAGCCTGTTGTAATAAGGAAATGTTCACTCTATTATAATTATTCTTATAGTACTATCTCTTTAGATACTTGATTGCTTACTTGAGTTATCCGGATAATTTTTTTTAATTAATTGATTTTTTTTGTGTCCATTTCTTGAGGTCATCAGCTTGGGATCGTGGCCACCTCGCGACCACCCAGCCATCCCATGCCCACGGTGGGGCTCGAACTTGGGACCTCCCCCAAGTGAGCCCCCCTCCCTAACCACTTGGGCTAGGGAGCTTGGACTATTTACTACTAAGCATCTATTTCGTCAACCAACATATTTATTTCTCTAGATACCTTATTATATCTTCATTCCATCTAAAATTATTTGTATTATTATTTTCTGCTCTTTTGGTGTATCTCCAATCATGTTAGTACATAAGTAGCTTCACTACCTTTATGGTTATGCCGATCTTCTGATTTGCTTACTTTCATAAAAATATTTTTTCTTATACCTAAGATTCTCACCTATCTGTATAAACGACTTGTAAATTTCAGATGTTATTAGAAATAATTTGCATTCTTCCCGTCATTAGTCTCTTCTAGTGTAAATGTCCTGTTGAAAGTTGAAACTAACTTCGTCAAATGGTTCAACCTTCAATTTTAATACCATCTGGTGCTTCATTAGAAGCTCTTTACCTTCACCAATATATGTATGCCAATTACCAAGCTTCCATTTCTAGATGAAATTTTTTTTGGATTACTAAGTTAATTTACTAATTAATGTAAGGCTGAATAACTTTATTATCTGGTTGAACTTTTTTTTGGAATCTATTTGACAATAGGAGATTATTAAAAAATTAGAAAATTGTTGTTAACTAGTACCGGATTGATAGAGATAATATGTAATATTATTTTGTTATTACGCTTTCTTTTCTGGTGATTTGTGTACAATCACCTGGTTGCTAATATATTGGCATGTCTTAATTTTATTTGCAGGTCCTTCAAAAGCATTCTGGATATACTTAAATGATAGGCGACGATCTTGTGAAAAAAATTTGGGTTAATTTTTTGGGTTCATGTTGGATATACTAAAACATGATGTAGTACTTAATATTTTGTGTTCAGAATTTTGTATATAATTGTGGAGACAATGGGTTCATTTTGTAACTGATGGTGTGCGTGGTGTATTGTGTTTTGGATTTCTTTTGGAAACGTTTGTACATGATGCTTAATGTTAAGCTTTTTTGTTGTTTATCAATTGAACATTATAGTTATATATGGATTTTGTTGTCTTCTACTTAATGGTAATTAAAGATTGCTTGATGCTGTTAATTTTTTTTGTATGTGAGCTCCGACACATGGATATACATCTGAGGACAAGCTTAAGCTTGACAACGGCCATGACCATATGAATTATGTTATATGTGTATTTAAATTGTATATTTTATAGCTAGAAAATGCAAACAATAATTTCATAAGTATTACTTTTGGGACGGTTATGTAATTGTCCTAGATATAAAGACATCCTTTTGTGTCCAATGAATTTTTTTTTAGGACGGATGTTATTCATCACAAACTATTTTATTTTAGGACAGTTTAGTAAACCGTCATAAACAATTAATAATTCAAACTCATTTGGTACGTTTAGATTTTTTGACCCTAAAACCAAGTTAGGACAGTATTTTCCGTCCTAAAATTTTTTGCCACGCCACCCTAATAGCACTGTCACATACCGTCCTAAAATTCGTCCCAAATTATGATTTAGGAATGATTTGGGCCTTTTAAAGACGGATTTGTTGGCATCCCAGAAAGACACTTTTTTGTAGTGTGTAATAAGTTTTTGTACAATATGTTGGGCGGAGACAAATCCACTACCAACAAGTAAGAAAAATATACATGGAAACCGAAATAATTTGGCGGAAGTAGCAAAGGAAGACCCAAGACACGTCATCTCCGAATGAATAGAGAAGATCGCGACCTCGGCTAGAACACCTGCAATATCACAGAAGCACACACACACACACCTGGAGAGATAACCAGGTCCTCAGAGGGATGTAACAAGATACAATAAACATGCCATTTAAATACTGAATATAAATATGCCACAACCAAAGAAAATGATAAGACATAAATAAGGTAAACTAACCGTACTAATGTGAACATGAATTTGAGAAACAATCCTTCGACGCATGAGCCCTGGCTGTAAATGGGATCTGGTATGGTCCCCATTTGGGTGCCAGTGACCACAGCGCATGACGTTTAGAAAAGACAGTGGCAAACCTGAGAGGCTCAACATACCCGTATCTCCAGCGGAGCTTCCGGGTTACAAGGGAAGTGCAATCGAAGCCCATACGTCAGGTATTGTTCTTCCTACCCAATGTACCTGTCAAGTCGAATCCACGACAATGTACCTCTACTAACTGCTAAGTCTCCTAACACGCCTCTATTAACAGTTACCCCTAACGCATGCACATGGGGGATAAGCCAACACGCAAGAACCTTTACATGCTACTCATCTCACACATCCTCATTGTACAACTGTGTCAAGATATATGCAATACACTACAAAGGTAGTCTCTTAACTCTAAGTCCATATGCAATCAAAGGATAATGACAAAGTATATCTAATATCACTGAGCAGACAATAAATCAAAAACTGTAAGAACTGGAAATAAATGAACAGTGATATGTAATAAATACAACTGAATATAAATAGTATAATGGCAAGGTATCTTGCCTGAGGGTGGTGCGAGAAGCAACAAAATCCAACAATCAGATCGTCAACACGAAAGTCAAAATCCACAAGAAGCTCCAGATGCTGAAACAAACATCACGAACGAGTTTAGAATAAAAAATATGCCTAGGAAATGCCTGTCCGAAAGTTAAATTCTGGAACAGGGGCAAAATCATAATTTCGGGTCAAAATGATATCCGCCGTTGGACCCGCTTTGCACCGAAATGCGTGCCAGAACCTACGGTCTCTAAAGTCATCAAACTATATTTCTATGAATTTGTTTTGATGAGACGAACCCAACGGTATGTCCAATTTTGGATTCCGGTGGGCCGTGCACAAAATCGCCCGTTGAGTGGGATTGTGGGCCCGCCAAAATAGCGTCCCGTTCAACGGTCTCATAATTGGACCAAACTTGGCTCACATGACGAGAAAAATATTTTGAGTCCAATGGTGCAAGTTTCGTCGCGAATTGACGAGTGTGCACAAAGTTGTGACTTAGTTTGCAAAGGGTCGATACGGGGTTATCTCGACGGATACGCATTGATTTCGTCGCGCACATGCAACGATATCGGGTTCCTTCAGTTCCCACACGTTGACAACATCCATACATGCCTTTCGATACGTATAGTGCACGACCACGTCGCCTAGTTTGTCGGGGCGCACGCTGTATCGGGTGTTTTTCTACTTTTTGAAAACAGAATTTATAACTTTTTGTGAAATTTTAACAACGTGTAACTTTCTACATACTATATGAAAAAGTGAATCCAAAAGGTGCGTTACAATTTTGGTTATGTTGTCTTTGACCGCCTTCAATTAGTTTCTATGAAAGTTTAATGGACAGCGAGAAAAGTGGCCGACAAGTTGATGTTTCAAAACAGTTTTTAATATTCAGAAAAGTAGTTTTTCTCCAACTTCGTCTCAATTTTTTCGAGCAAGTTGGATGGCCATGTCAAAATCCACCTGGGGGATCTTGAAGAGGGTCATGTAGGCTTTCTACACGAATTTACGGATCTAAAAACGGATTTAAAATGAGGGAGATATCGATCGGGGAAGTGGGATACTTTAAAGTGGAAAAATGTTGTCGTTGTCGCAACGACTGGGAGACGGGACTGCTGTCGCTCCGACGAGGTTGGGCACGCACGCCGAGGAGAGGGAGGAGGAGGAAGAAAGGAGGAAAGTGGAGGAGATTAGGGTTTTCTTTAGAGTCATCTATATATATATATATGTATATGTATATATGAATAAAAGGCTGGGGGGGGGGGGTTCGGCCAAGTGCTGCTTGCAGGGTTCTTTGTAAAGGAGGGTGGTCGGCCACAAACAGGCGCCCAAGCTGCTGCTTGCTGCTAGCATAGGTGTGGGTGGTCGGGTGGGGCCGACCACCCATTAATTTATATTTTTTTTTCTAAATCAAATCTTATTTTATATATAGTTATATATATATATATATATATATATATATATATATATATATATATATATATATATATATATATATTAAATCTCCACAAAATCCAATATACATATATATATATATATATATATATATATATATATATATATATATATATATATATCCAAATGAACCCAATCAATTTTCTACAAAATTCAAAAAGGAAATTTTAATATCATCTATCATATATGAAATCAACTTAAAAACATATACATATATATTTAAATTCATTTGACATTAAAATCAACTAAATAATAATAATATCTAATAGGATAACATATTTATTAAATCTCCACAAAATAACTTTAATAATAATAAATTAATAAAAATTGCTCCAATGGGTGAACTGTACCATACACCCTTATCCGGGTCCAGGAACATGTACAATCTTGTAAAATTTTATTTAAAAACAAAATACCAATAATTGTACAAATATTTAAATAATTAGAAATTGTACATAAAATTCTAAAATAATTTAGGAGATATTTTTAAATATATAAAATATGTCTACATGGCCACATTTGGTCACACTACCTGCTTACATGGGCTAAAATTTCGTTCGGGCCCAGCTCAGACTGAATTGGACAAACCGGGTCATCTAAAAATCAATATATAAAATAATATTTAATTTAAAATACTTTAAATAAGTCCATTCACAACTCTGTCTCGTTTTCCTAGTTTGGTCATCACCATGGCTAGGCTTCCCCCGGCATGGCTAATGTACTAGTCAAGGCACACTGCTACATTTTTCGTGCCAAAATTCATGGTAGTCGTGTGTTACAAAATTCAACAGTGACTAAGGTCCTTCTAAAAAATAAATAAAACCATAAATTATATAAATTCATTTTTAAGTCAAATAAAATAAAAAATAATTTTAAAAAAATAGGGGGTTTTACACCTTGTTCCCCGTCTTACCCAAATCTTGATTTACCTAGAAATTGATCAACTTAGATAATGTCGAGACTAAATTTTCTTTTATAAATATCGTGATTGGATTTCAAATGCTATTACCCATTGTGCTTTAACTTTCGATTTTGATCATCTTTTGGAATTGTAACTCTATATAGTTAATTCTCAGTTGTTTTCGATAATTACTAGTTTTAATATAGGATGATAGACTACCTTACTGCCTTGATGATTTATTGTTTCCTTATCTTTTCCAGTATGGCACCCATGACCAGAGGCTGTCCCCTGAACGTAGCTGTAATTTCAGATATGACTAGGTGCGTGTTTCCACCTCATGTTGCTCAGGAGGTAGTGATCCCTCCGGTTGTCGAGAAGGAAGTGGTACCTTCTACTATTGAGGAGGTAGTAATAGCCTCACCAGAGGGTTTTCCTCCATCCACTATCATTCAGGAGAGAGTTGCAATTCCACCTGAGTCCGAGAGACTTCCTCTGCCTCCCGGAGTGGTACCCCATACCATTCCTGATGGAGCTCAGATATTTGGACTTCTCCAGAATGTATTGGAGATACAAAGAGTTCAGATTGAGATCATGAAGGAGCAGAGTCATAAAATCCACCTGTTGTGGGACTTTATGCATTTAAGAGGAGAGCCTAGTCCCGAGAGAGCGAGGAGCAGTATATACCTAGAGCCTCAGGAGTACCCAGACTTTCAGCTTAGACCATCCCACCTAGTCCAGATTTCTATACTGTAGAGGCCAGTTGAGCAAGTGCCTACATGTGCTTACTGTAGAAAGCCTGGTCGCATATAGGACTGCTGTAGGAGGGGACAAAAATTGTGCTTATTTTGTGGGTCAGCTGCACACAAGATACGAGATTGTCCTACTGCACCTACCCTAGTCGAGGCCCACCTCCAGGAGGGAGTTCTAGCCACCAGACCTAGTTGGAGGTGAGTTTTGGACCTAAATCTTAGCATGTCTTTGATGATTTATACACCCCAGATTGCTTGTGTGTTTTGATACCTTATGACTGTTTTGATCTAGTATGGCTAGCATACCTAGATGAGACTTTCAACTGCTACTGTATGCCATGACCTTGTATGCTATTCTTTCAAATTGCATAATTTAGATAAATTTTTTTAAGACCTTGATTGTTGGAAGATTGACCTAGAAGGATTACTATCAACCTTTAATTTCGATGACAAAATTATTTTAAGGAGGGTAGATTTGTAACCACTACTTTTTAAATAATGATATTTTAGTAATTGTGTAATTTTTGGTATTTTTAATTATTTTATTATTAAATAGATTGGTGTTTTAGTTTTGATTAGTGCTTTTGGTATTAGCAGATGGCTTAACCTTATTTAACCTTGATCAGAAGACTAACAATGTGATTAGAGACTTATTTGGCTAATTAGAATTCAATTTGGAGCATTAGTCCAAATTAGGAAACTATTTTTTGCATTTTTAGGCTAATTTAGCATGTAGCATATTGGCCTTTTTGCTAATGTGCTTTTGTTAAACTCTAAATGAGTTGTGGCCCATCCAAAACCCTAACCTAACCCTATCAAGCCCCCTTGGCCGCCCAAACATCAGCCCCCCTCTTTATGTGCATACGATTAGTAACTACTTATTTGCAAAACCCTAGAAATTGCCATCCCCTTCCAATAGCCTATTTTCCTCAATTCTCATCCAAATCCATCCAAATGAAGTGCGTTGAGATCCTTGGGAGGAGAGGAACTTGCTGGAGACTTGCTAGCAAGGAATCAGAGGCTTTGGACCAGAGGAAATCGGCGTCGACGTGTTTGGAGGCTCGTTTCATTGAGATATTGACTCTCAATAGATAAACCCCTCTAAACACCTATAAATTTTGATTTTTCTTCGTAGATGCATCCACCTAGGTACCCAAGACCTGTACATGTAGTTTGGTTGGTTTTTTAGGCATATCGGACACGTGTCGGTGTATTGGAACACATGTTCGACGAAATGCCTCTTAGAATCGAAATTCTTATTTTTTGATTTTGTTTTCACGAAGTTGTTGCTGTTTATATTTGAAACAAATTTCGTAAAGACGGATCTTGATTTGACACGATTTTGTTGTCCAAATCGGACACGGACACGCGTGCACGAGGCCCGTGCACAGCCTCGTGCATGCCATGCTGTTCGAGTGCCATAACTTGACGAATATGACACAGTTAGTCGTGAAAGTTTGTGGCCACATGGGGGCAACGTCTACCCATGTGATCCTAAAATTTCATGACATTTCGTGGAGCGTGCGTGGAGAAATCAAAGCCGCACTGCTTCGGCTGAATCGTGCACGCGTGCAGAAAATGCCACTGACACACCCTTCGTTCGCGGACACGACGTGACGAGGACATAAACTAGGACCAAGGATACGTAGCCCTAGACCTAGGCTAGCCATAGAATCGACCACGTGGTGCAACATGGCTTGTGTCGCAAGCTACGGACGTCGACACGTGCCCACGAGGTCGCGCACGCGCGTTCAGCCCGTACACTGTCATGCAGTCTGAGTGTCATATCTCGATGCACAGGACACGGTTTCGCATGAAAATTTATGGACACGTGGGGGCAAGCTCTTCCCATGTGCTCGTGAAATTTTACGAGGTTTTGTTGAGTATGCTTGAAGTTATCGCGTCTGCACTGATTCGGCTGATACCGTGCACTCAATTACAGTCCTCCCTGATACACATCTCGTGCGACACGTGGACACTACGTGGACACGTGTCAGGGTGGTGCACACCTAGACCCAAACCCCACCAAGCTATGTGCACGAGCACGAGGCTCCTCGTGTTGCGTGTGGCATTCTATTAAGCATGGCACGTGCCCACGAGCACTTATCAATACATGTACGTACGTGCCCGTGCGGTACGTACTGATTGGACACGATACGGACACAGGTTCGACCCTGTGAGTACCCGAGCATGACACATACGTGTATACCTCCGTGTTTGCCAAGTTTTACGAGTTCTAGTTATGTATTTTGGAAATTGGGTATCGAGTTGGGTTTTGAATTCGATTGGGTTTGTTTTTGAGTTGATTTTTAGGTTGAGATTGTATTTCTGAGATTAACTCAGTTTCTGAGTTTGGAGTTAGGTTTAGTTTAAATTCTGAATGTTATTTTGTAGTTAGACTAATGGTTGCATTCAATCATATAAATCTATATGATATATAGTTTTTCCTTTGTATATATATATATATATATTTTTCCTTTGTATATATATATATCTATTTATATATATAGTGTAAGTATATAAAATAAAAAATAATATATATATATATATATATATATATATATATATATATATATATATATATATATATATATATATATATATATATATTGTTTCTCTGACTCCAGTTTGGACTTGCATTCTCGTCAGACATTCGGGATATCAGGCGAGTACATTCTCTGACCGTTTCATACATGCTAGGAATTATATTCTTGTTATAAACAAATTTACTTGATGCTGACACGATGTTATCACGGATTAGTACTATATGGATCTTTACATGAGATGTTATTCCCCTCGGGTGCATTGAATACATAAAATCATGTGCTTTTTACGAACATCATGTATTTCACGGACTCTTACTATTCATGTACACTGTAAAACCCCCTAATTTTTACTATATTTTTTTATAAATTTTGTTTTTAATTTTTGTTGCGTATTGTACGTCGCACGCGTATTTGCGTTCTCAATATTTTTTCATCGAGTGCGAATATGTGCGAGGTACATATTTTGAAAACGTTTTAGTTATGAATTTTATTAATATAGAAAACATACAATTCATTTCAATATTAGTAATTATTTTGTTTGAAATAGAAATTTTCATCGCACGAGTGAAAATTTTTATTATTTATACCGATTTCAAAAATAATATTTACGTAGATATTTTGTACTAGTTGCATGCAGATACATAAAAGTTTAATTCATGTAAATGTTTTGGTTTTTGAAATTATTTATTAATTATCTTAATTTATTTAAAAGGTACTTTTGAAGTATTTCCTATTAACATTTAATTTGATTTTCAAAATTCATTATTATTATTATTTATTATAAACATATTTTTAGATTTATGGATTTATTGTTAATTAGTTATGGTAATAAAGATTTAACTTATTGATTTGATTTTAGATAATTGGAGATAAGATTTTACTTAGATTTAAACTGAATATTGGATTGAATTTTATGGAATTTGTTTTAAATTGATTTAAATAAAAGGGATGAATTATCTAAATGGGAATTTGATTTCTCCTACATCTTAACAAACTAGGAGATCCACCCCTATATATAGGGGAACCTCCATTTTCTTTTTCCTTCAAAAATTACTCAACAAATTTCTCCACCGAGGTGTGTGCATCGTGTCTGTGTCCAACCTTTTTCGTGTCAGCCATGACGGCCTCGGGTCCGACCCCGGGTGTCTTTCCAATATTTTTTGTCCAATTTACAATCAACAATACATTTCCATATTTGTGACGGATACAACCCGAGATCCTTTCCAATACAACCTGACACAAAACTCATAACCCTAACTCTAGCCTATAGCTGTCGCCTCCTGCCACCGTCCATCGTCACCCACACCCGACTGCCGTGACCACAGCCTCCGCCCCGTCGATCCCAGGGACAATCCCAGTACAGCCCGACCGCCGTTAGCAAATGACCTCCGACCAAATGTCATGACCCGCACCCACAGTGAGGGTACGAGTACGTAACAACGCCCAGCCTACGCCGCAGTGTCGGCGGTAGAGCGCTGTTCTAGGTCATGAACTATAATGAGCATAATATGAATACTCTCCATAAGGAGGCCAACACAGAGGTACAACTCAATCACAATCTAAGGTAGAATGATAAAGATAGATAAACATGAAATCCAAAAGAGATACAGGAGATAGAAGTCTAAGTGTCTAAGTTACATAATCCCAGAAATACATCTCAAAACTCAAATACAGTAATCCACAAGTAAATACAACTCCAGACAAAATGAAATAACTATCTAAACAACCTCTACTGTGTCTCCTCTAGGCTAGCAGGCAATCCCAGGCTATCTGTAAAATTTATCAACAGGTCCAGTCAGGACAGGAGCGAGCACATTACATCTCAACAGTTCATAGCAGGTTAGAAAATATAATCATGCAGTAAAATAAGATACAAGATCTGAAGAAATAACATAATGAAAAAGGGAGACTGTAAATAAATAGATACAATATATAGAGAACTAATAGTGACTAGTGATTCAGAGTACAAGATGGTTATGTAAACGGCACGATGTTGTACACGAGTAATCTACAGAGGTTGTACATGAGTAATCTACTGGATTGATTACATAACCACTTTTACTCTCCCGCCCCAATCAATACACAAGGATCTAGTTAAGTTATGTTATTGCACACGAAGTATAGTCGCACACGAGATCATGTGAATACATGAGTATACACGATTGCACACGATTTGTACACGAATATCCCGAATACAAGGAGTACACGATGCTCACGATAAAGTACATGAACACGAATATCCGATGTATCCGCTAAGGGGATAACATCGCACAACAAGATTCATATAGTACTAATCCGTGTTTCCAACGTGTCAGCATCATGTAAAGTAATCTAAAGCAGGAAATATAATCCTAAACAAGATATAAAATGATCAGAGAATGTACTCACCTGATATCTGAATGTCCAAGGTAAAGATACTGTCCGAGGAGAGGTGTCTGGCTCCTAATTAGAACAGCACAAGTCACAACATGTCCAGAAGGGTAATATAAAGCACTACAATGCATTCTACATGAATCTAGGTCAAACTAGGCCAAAGTCAACCCTTGGTCAACTCTGGTCAACTGCACTAGTCAAACTAGGTCATGTCCTAACCCAGCAAGTCTTACTAGGCCCAACCAAGACTATCCTAGCAAGCACACATCAATACAAGGCTATACAAGCCAACATACACCCAACTCTATATAGCATGCAATTATTCAATACTCAAATAGGCAAGAATTCACATTGGATATACACTAGGTAATCTATTACTTTAAACTATATTTGTCTACACATATATACACATGCATATATTGGTATTCAACATTAGGTCTATAATTATGGCATTTTAAATGGTTATATAAACTTATATATTACAACACAATATGCTAACATATATATAATATACATACATAGCTAAGTTAACTGTATTCATAAATACTTATTTAAGAGGCTATGTGTGTGTATGTGAACATGGCAAAGGGGCAAGTGAGGGTTAATTAGGCATACATAGTGTATACATATCAAAGAGTGTCAAAGTATAAGTGAACAAAGTGTCAAGTGTGATAGTGTAAACATAGTGTAAGGGGTACATGAGGTAATATAGGATTTGTGTTAACATAGAACATTACATCTCATTAACTTGTATATTGCATACATTACATCTATTATTACATTACATTCATGCTTGCATTCATTCAACATTCATTTATTCTCTTGTACTACTATATACACCATACATTACATACTATGGAACCTACATATTCATTACAAGCCATACTTATACATGCTTATATTAGACAGGATACTTATACCTCATACATCATCTATTTAAACATTTACTCATGCTTGTATTCTCTATTTAATTACATAATGTATATACATTAACATGGGTTAAAATTAAATAGAATATTATATTACACACAAGGGTGCACAAAATGCATATGCCGAATAGTAACTCCTACTAATAATCAATACTATACAATCTTAGCATGAAATAAAATCTAGGATTAAAGTATGTTATAGATCTATGTGTTAGCTTTTCGAAACTTTAAACGGATCGCGTTTTCGTTTCCGTAAACTCCCGGAATCGCGAAAACACCGAGAACGCGTTTGTCTTTCGTACAGCTGACACTCAAATAATTCTCTAGAAAGTTACAGAAAGAATTAGGCCTATTAATATATGTTTTTGGAAATCTAACTTCAATTCGCTTCTTTTAAAAAAACGGGAGATTAAACCGAGCTTTGAGCTAGAAGTTATGACATTTCTAAGTTAGGGCTGAAATTAAAAACGTGGATAAAAATCATGACGGATTTGGGTAGTTTGAGACAAAAGAACACAAGTATATAACATAATATATCAAGAACTCACTCTCTACACTAATATATATATATATATATATATATATATATATATATGAGACACTATAGAACACATCTCCAATACAAAAATATGAGATTAAACATGTAATAATTCATTCATACATAACAACAACACATAGTGTGTCCAAATTTGGGGTTTTCCCACATGGACACAACCACAACACAAAGGACACTCCTATGACCACCAAATGGACACGAAATGGACACAAATGGAGATACAACCATGGGGGTCATTACTATGGGTTCAAAATAGACCTATATGCATGAGGAAATGAAAAGGAGAAGACACATCTCCAATACAAAAATATGAGATTAAACATGTAATAATTCATTCATACATAACAACAACACATAGTGTGTCCAAATTTGGGGTTTTTCCACATGGACACAACCACAACACAAAGGACACTCCTAAGACCACCAAATGGATACGAAATGGACACAAATGGAGATACAACCATGGGGGTCATTACTATGGGTTCAAAATAGACCTATATGCATGAGGAAATGAAAAGGAGAAGGGATTTATACCTTCCGGTAGATCGAATCGAAGAAAAGCCTTCCCGGAGCGACACCGACACGTAGAGATTCCAAAAGGACACGAACGAGCTCCGAATCCTCCCAAACTTGGGTAGCTTCCTCCTTGGCTAGAATGGAGAAGGAAAGAAGAAGATTTGGTGGCAAAATGGAAGGATTTGGTGGAGAAATTGCTAGGGATTGCTCTTTAGGAATTTGGGGAAGAACAAGAGAGAGAGTGTGGATGAGAATAATGAAATAACTTGAGCCTATACTCTCCCAAAGTGGCTTGCCATATGGGGCTATTTGTCCTATTATGGTAAGGTCCAAAATGCCCCCACTAACCTATTCTATGAGTATTAGGAAAGGGCTAATTGGTTGGGGCTAAATTAGTCATTCTAAAGTCGCTAATCACACTAACCTTATCCATAATAATTAGTCTAATCTCTAACTAAAATATTTCTATCATGTGGACTAAAATTAATATCATGTGGGCCATGCCTAACTAGTGTGTGGGTCCCACTAGAGTCAAACTACCCCCGGGTCCCATTTCAAGTCAGATTTAGTTGAAATTCGAACCCGACTCAAATAACCCCAAAACAATATCATAAATAATAAAATAAATTTCAACCCCAAAATAATATCATAAATAATAAAATAAATTTTAAAAATATTCAAAAATATAAAATGACAAAAATACTCCTGTTTCTGAAAACTGGGAGTGACAAATCTATCCACCTTAAAAAAATTTCGTCCTCGAAATTAAAACAAAGCGATCACAGGAAACACATGCTGAAAACAATCTCATTCAAATACTTTTCAAAAAAAAATCAGCAATAAAAAAATCTCTTTGAGGCACATCAAACATTTGTAAATAAAAACTGATATGTGTCCGATACGGACACAAAACCATCACAAAATCACACCTATCAAAGGTCAAAATCAACAATCACCAACTCAATAAATATCCAAATAATTCAAAGAGGTCAAATGCAAAATATCCTTAGGCCAGAAATGATATTAAAATATCCTAATCACATGGTTAGGCTCTAGGTCAAACAGTCTCTAGGGTTTCACTAGCAAAACATCAAAATTATAAGTCATAATTTTAAATAGTTTTAAAATGATTTAAAAATTACCAAAAATCGTATCATGATTTAAATGTCAAATCAATAAATGATTAAAATTACAAAATTTCAAAATTACCCTCATTTTAGAGAACTGGGTGTTACAAGTCTACCAACCTTAGAAAAATTTCATCCTCAAAATTAAAATGTTCATACTCCTTCTAGGTCAAACCCCCCACAATCAAAGTCTCAGAACTTAAACAATCATACGATTTAAAAGGATAACATACAGGGTCATGGCATACGGTGGTAGTGAAAGTCTCATCTAAGTATACTAGTCATGCTAAACCAAAACGGTCATATGGTATCAAAACACACAAGCAATCTAGGGTGCTAAATTAGAAAAGATACAGAAATAACAATCATCATGACCGTAAGGCAGTCTACCATCCTATATGAAAATTGGTACTTATCAAAATAAAATAAAGTTAACTACCATTTATAAGAAAATCAAAATCAAAAGTAAAAGAATGAAAGCCAATTGCATGGAAATCCAATCACAATATATTTATTATAATAGCGTTAGAGAGGGAAAAGCTAGCATTATGTACAAGTTATGTAGTTCGTGTGTGTATGGGTGTATGTGGACATGTTCATATGGTTAGATAATAGGCGTGTGTGTATGTAAATATACATGAAAGTACATAGGAGGATTTGGGGTTTCAAACAATAACTATCAAGTTACACTAATCATGGCATATTGGTTAAACAATCTACAATACACAACTCATTTGCTCATAACATGCGTGGCTAACCATGTATATATGTATATATAAAGAGGTAGATATTTAGTTATGTATGTATATATATTATAACACGTATGCCTAAGCTCTATATATATCTATATAGATATATAATCATGACATAGAGAGGAAGAGTTAGGTTACATGACAGGGTATACTAAGTTAGGGTATGTGTGTGTCGTTGTACAGGGTTATAGCTTAGTATTGAAAGGTTAAACCCAGTTTTAGTTCAGCATTTACATACAAAATCTGAAAATAAGCTAACATTTAAACCAGTACAATATTAACATAATGCATGCATTTTCAAAATTTAGGAGTTTGAAACATCACAACTAATCTCAATGCTCCCAATACATCCTAACATGATAGAAATGAAACCCTAATATACTATCAATACATTTATCTACGCATACAGTTCAATATTACATGTTAAATCTGAAATTGAACTAAACATGGAAATCAATGTAAAAATGTTAACATGTATTCAGTTTTCAGGATTTTGGAGAATTTGCACATCAAAACCAACTCAATGTTTATCACAACCTAACATGTAAGAATATGGAACCTAAATTTATATCCCTACAACAATAATGTACACAGCTCTAAATATTACATTTAAAACAATCAATTTGAACTAACATTTAAAATCCCGTATTAAGGATTAATATGCACACAGTCTCAGATTTGACAAATTTAAACACAAAACTCAACCAAATTTTTTTTGAATTGAAACCCTACGTATAACATACATGTGCAGTGATATAAATAAAACTATTATCATAAAATTTTATATTTAAATTACGAGTTAAGCTTGGAAAAGCAGAGAATCGGAAATATTGGGATTTTAAAAATTTAAACATTAACGACATATTAATATGTATTCAGATAGGTGGAAATCAAGTGTAGCATGCATAAGTGTCAGGAAAGTGTCCACTATATATATTTATATATATTCTTATGTCCCAATATAAAATTTTAATTCTACGTTAAGACCAACAATTAGATTCCTACCAAGGTTGCAAGCAGGTGATTGACGTAATCAAGACAGTATTATTATTATTATTTAATACAAGAATAATAGCAAGAAAGAAATAACGATAAAATCTGTTTTTGCTTATCTGTTTAAAAGAAAAACCCATTTTGAAACCCAGAGCTAAATTTTCAAATCCAAGATAAAGTCTAGCAAAATCATCGATTCATTGTATTAAGAAGAATTTCATAGTAAGAAGTTACACAAAGTTTATAAATGAGAAACAAAACAAAACAAACAAATAACAATTCTCTCTTTCTTTCTTTTTTTCTTTTTTTTTGAAGGACAGAAACAAAAGTAGAGAAAACATGTTCAAAATTATTTAAGGTACAATCTGATAATCATATGCGTCTTCTTGAAATTATGTTGTCAGAATTCTGCCACGCCAATAAGCATAGCTGCAATAAACGATAGAGTCCATAATAAGGCATACACCCTATAATCATGTTATCTAGAATTCTTACCACGCCATCCGATATGGCTGCAAGAAAATCTTGATTTCATAACTAAGATAAGTATAGCTATATCAGGCTCTACGTCCTTATCATGCTAGCAAATATGACTGCAATAAATTCTAAATTCCATAATAAAGTAGACTTTTACCTTTCTCACTGTCCTTATCAAGTATGTTATCAGGTATACCTTAATTCCAAAAAAATGTATATATACATATAAATACAAACTCAAATTTAACAACTAACATCAAGATTCAAAATTCAACAATAATCCATCAAAAATCATAAAAATACAGACTCAAATTCAACCACTATCATCAAGATTCAAAATTCAACAATAATCCATCAAAAATCATAAAAATACAGACTCAAATTCGAACCACTAACATCAAGATTCGAAATTCAACAATAATCCATCAAAATCAAGTTCAATAACAGTAAGTAAAGGTAAATCAAATCAGGGAAAAACTAGATTTCAAATCGAAGTTAAAATAAGATTCTCAAGGGTCGTCCCAGGAATCTCTCAAGAATCCTAACCGTGATTGAGTACCTTCAAAATATATCCTATTCCTACTACAGGCTGTAGTGGTACTCTAGTCCGAATACCACTACATAAACTCGACCTGCATGGGCCACCACTAAAAACGTGTCACGACCCGCACCCACCGTGAGGGTATGAGTACGTAACAACGCCCAGCCTACGCCGCAGTGTCGACGGTAGAACGCTGTTCTAGGTCATGAACTATAACTAGCATAATATGAATAATCTCCATAAGGAGGCCAACACAGAGGTACAACTCAATCACAATCTAAGGTAGAATGATAAAGATAGATAAACATGAAATCCAAAAGAGATACATAAGATAGAAGTCTAAGTGTCTAAGTTATATAATCCCAGAAATACATCTCAAAACTCAAATACAGTAATCCACAAGTAAATACAACTCCAGAAAAAATAAAATAACTATCTAAACAACCTCTACTGTGTCTCCTCTAGGCTAGCAGGCAATCCTAGGCTATCTATAAAATTTATCAACAGGTCCAGTCAGAATAGGAGCGAGCACATTACATCTCAACAATTCATAGCAAGTTAGAAAATATAATCATGCGGTAAAGTAAGATACAAGATCTGAAGAAATAACATGATGAAAAAGGGAGACGGTAAATAAATAGATAAAACATATAGAGGACTAATAGTGACTAGTGATTCAGATTACAAGATGGTTATGTAAACGGCACGATGTTGTACACGAGTAATTTACAGAGGTTGTACACGAGTAATCTACTGGATTGATTACATAACCACTTCTACTCTCCTGTCCCAATCAATACACAAGGATCTAGTTAAGTTATGTTATTGCACACGAAGTATAGTCGCACACGAGATCATGTGAATACATGAGTATACACGATTTCACAAGATTTGTACACGAATATCGCGAATACAAGGAGTACACGATGCTCACGATAAAGTATACGAACACGAATACCCGATGTATCCGCTAAGGGGATAACATCGCACAACACGATCCATATAGTACTAATCTGTATTTCCAACGTGTCAGCATCATGTAAAGTAATCTAAAGCAGGAAATATAATCCTAAACAAGATATAAAATGATCAGAGAATGTACTCGCCTGATATCTGAATGTCCAAGGTAAATATACTGTCCGAGGAGAGGTGTCTGGCTTCTAATTAGAATAGCACAAGTCACAACATGTCCAGAAGGGTAATATAAAGCACTACAATGCATTCTACATGAATCTAGGTCAAACTAGGCCAAAGTCAACCCTTGGTCAACTCTGGTTAACTGTACTAGTCAAACTAGGTCAAACTAGGTCATGTCCTAACCCAGCAAGTCTTACTAGGCCTAACCAAGACTATCCTAGCATGCACACATCAATACAAGGCTATACAAGCCAACATACACCCAACTCTATATAGCATGCAATTATTCAATACTCAAATAGGCAAGAATTCACATTGGATATACACTAGGTAATCTATTACTTTAAACTATATATGTCTACACATATATACACATGTATATATTGGTATTCAACATTAGGTCTATAATCATGGCATTTCAAATGGTTATATAAACTTATATATTATAACACAATATACTAACATATATATAATATACATATATAGCTAAGTTAACTGTATTCATAAATACTTATTTAAGAGGCTATGTGTGTGTATGTGAACATGGCAAAGGGACAAGTGAGGCTTAAATAGGCATACATAGTGTATACATATCAAAGAGTGTCAAAGTGTCAGTGAACAAAGTGTCAAGTGTGATAGTGTCAACATAGTGTAAGGGGTACATGAGGTAATATAGGATTTGTGTTAATATAGAACATTACATCTCATTAACTTGTATATTGCATACATTACATCTATTATTACATTACATTCATGCTTGCATTCATTCAACATTATTTATTCTCTTGTACTACTATATGCACCATACATTACACACTACAAGAAAAATTGATTTTTCCCAACGTTTTATAAACAGTTGGAAAACAGGTCAAAAATGTTGGCATTAGTTAACCCAACGTTTGTTCAACGTTTTCAACAAACGTCGTCGTTGCTGCAGTTGGGAATTTACGACATTTCATATAAACGTCGGTATAGGTAAAGACGACGTTTGCAACAACGTTTAAAAAACGTCAAAAATTATACAATGATGGGTAATAATTTTCCAACATTTTAACAAAAACGTGGAAAACTTAACTTCTTTTCCAACCTTTTGTAAAAACATTGGAATTTGCTTTTCCAATCTTTTTCCAACAATTTTCCAACATTTAACAAAAATGTTGGTATAGGTAAAGCCATTTAAAAAAAATATAATTTGAATATATTTACTATGCACACTCCAATTAACATTATAAATTCAACCATACATAATTTACAGAATAAACTTTTATTGATTAAAATACAACATTTTACTATCGTACCGAATTTAACAAAATAAAACAAGTTAAAATTCATAACACTGAATTCTCATCTAAGTGCTCTTCCATGAACTGCGAAGTACTTGATTTTCTCCCTTCCCCTTTTTCTCCTCTTCACCAATGTTTTCATTTTCTCCAGGTTTATTTTATGAAGCCCATACTTTTCTAGATAGTATTCAAAAACCTTCTTCTTCTGTCCAACTTCAGATATATTACACTGGAAGAGGACCTGAGGTACAAATACTTTAAAAAGGGATAACAGTCCAAAAACTTTTAAAGGCCAAGTTAGTACATTGTTCTAGATCTGAAGTGCAAGCATCATAACATTTGGGGACTTTTCTGCTATAAAGTAAACAATAGTAAACAAGGTGAACACAAATCCATATACCTCTGAATTGCTTTGCTAGTAATTTCTAAAAGGGTAAATTATACCAAAAAGAAGCCAGCTTCATCTTTGAGCAAGTCTAACTTTGCCTGTCATGAACTTTAAACAGTAACAATTGGCATTGTCAATTATTCTAGCTTCTAAAAACTATAATAGTAAAAGTTTATAATAAAAATACCATGCATAGAAGACATGGCAGAAGTATTGTGACAAGATATAATCATCAGTGAACATATAACATCAAGGAACAAACCATCCAAAAGTAAAGTGCATTGTTACTTAGCAAGAGCAAAAAAAATTGTGGAAATCCATGATATAATAATAAAATTTGTAAACCTGTAACTACTTTATAAATGAACTATCCCTTGAAGAAGAATTTAAATAGATAGTTCAACAAAGGAGTTTGGTATATCTTTAGAACTTTGTGGTTACTGTCATTGTAAGATAAATTGTGAAAAGGTCCAAATATTGAAGACTTATCCTAACTTTGTAAAAACATTTGGTAAAGGCATACATGTAATCAAGTTAGCAGCAACATTGTGACGGCATTTGGAGGTACATGGAAGATCTCCTAGCTCATTCCTTAACATGAAATTGTAGAGAAAAAAAAGCTTTAAAGAAGGAATAAAAAGAAGAATAGAAACACAAAAGAGAGAATTAGGAAAATCCCTCTAACCGAGGAGAATTTTCATGAACTAGGATTAAAAACATAAATTGAATCAGTTCAGCGATAAATGCTCACAACAATAATGATTTCTTAGTTCTCTCATGAGATTATCAGAACCAGATGGATCATGGGCACGTATCTTGGATTTGAGACCACTTAGAAGGTTCTTTCATTATAGATATAAATAACATAAAAATGTGAGTACACCACTCCCTATTATTCCATCCCATTAACCAACCACAACGGGATTTCTAAGATATTGAACCAATGGCTGCATGTAATGCTGAAATAATTTTATATAAAAAAAACTATATATGACATTTTAATTATAATCCAATATGCTAGTTGCCAACACATTACTCATAGTAGCTAACGATTATCATATCGTTGCCTAAAAAAACTCTCATGCATGTTCTTACTCTATATTTTTCCTGCACTATCGGGAACTCACTTTTTCCACATACATAATCAGAAGGGAATCAAAATCAGTAGATTATCTATGATATCCTTTTAGTTAATGCTTTTTCCTTTTTGCTAAAGCAGAAATATGATCCTCTACCTTAAAGCCACATGAAATCAATCAATAACTTGAAAACAAACTGGCATAAGCAAATGACTTACATGCTAAATTTATTGATAATAGAAGCATTCTGTGCAGTAGAACCAGTCGAACGAGATATTGACACCTTTAGGACTTTCCCATATTGGTCGAAGTATTCCTTGCGCTCAAGCAGCTGTCAATGTCATAAAATGTTATAACAATGACTTCTTAAAGATGAACATTAAAACTTGTAACATAACAAACTAAAGTGGAAACGAATTTGTGTCACAAAAAAAGCACCCACACTTCCATCAGATAAATTAATAGGTAATCCAATTATATACACAACTTTTCTTCGCACAACACGAACACTTCTGAGATGCATCCCCACTTTTTGCAGATGTTTTGGATTTAGCTTTTTCGAACTTCTGTTTTCTTCCAGCCACAACCACCATCCTGTCATAAAGCAAGTAGCATACTAGATGAACAGTCAATTAACATATAATTATGAACCTAACATAACGCTAAGTAAATATAAACCTTTCACAGTTGGCAGCCGTTGCAACAATTCTTTCTTTGTTATATAGTGTACGGTATGCTGGACATCGCCCTTCTGTGTTATCTTTCTCAGCTATATCGATTATACGATGCCAATACCAAACACATATCTATAATAAGAAGTAAATTAGTTGATTAAATAAGCATTGTTTCTCCCCAACAACTGAATATAGAAAGAAAGCAATCAAACCTCCTCAAGGAAAAGCAGGGATTTTAACTTCATATGAAGAAAGAAATTTTAAAATGAATTAGGTCATTACATTCCTTGTAAAAAGGAATGTCTCATGTGGCCATTGTAAATGTTTTGTTAAAAAAGTCTTTCCAACTAACAACATTGACCCCCCCAAATGTTAGAAAATCAACAGCAATACAAATTCTGTGAACAAGGACTTGGTTTTTGCTTCATATGGATTTTGTACTAGCATACATATCCAACAAGTCTACCTAAAGTAAACAAAGTAGCAAAATTACATAAAAGCAAATAAAGCAGGCACCAGTAAGCATATTTTGAATCTTGGATACGCTATTGTTATAGGAACAATTAATGTTGCTCACTTCTTTGGAGTGGCGAAATGGATCAGATACTGACATTCTTTCCTATTATTGTACCATGGTTTTGTGTCATTTTTTATTGCAGTACAAGAATGAACATGGCATAATCAATCATTTTTTATAATCAATTCCTATGGCAACTGTATGCAATCATTGATATCAGAGAAATGAGCTTGTGATGTAATAAAGGAAAAAATGGATATGGCCAAATTCTAAAGTTTAGCCCTGTAACATGTCATGTCGAATTTGTGTCCACGCGACATAGGTAGTTGATCTATTGTGATTTAAAAGCAAAATTATATTGTTAATTTGGAAGTTTAGCCCTCTTGCACTTGAAGTTTCGAGTGGGAATCATGTTGTAATTTACATGCTTATTTGTATGAAATTCAAAGGTATTTTACATGCTTACTCATTTGAAACCCTGAGGTGGCAGCAAGACTTGATAGCATGGCTAATACTGGGTAGGTCTCTACCTAAACTAATGACATTAATAACCTACAAGGCCAGTTTCTGTATTGGTTTCAGCCAAAACTTCAAACCATGGTTGAGAAAAAGGCGAGCAGCTAATGGCAATAGAGAAAAAAATTATCGAGCGCTTCTCTTTCCTCTTTTCCCTCTTGTATCATCTCTATTTCTTCCCTTTTAGCAGCCACTTAAAGATTAAGCCAAAAAGGGTATTGTAAGAATCTGGGACTCCAGCAAAATAAAGCCTATACAAATTATTATTATTATTACAGTAGAGAACTACAAAAGAATCAACGAAGCGGTTTACTTCCAATCCCTAGAAAATCCCTAATTTCTATTCTAAAATTAAACTAGAAATTTTACAGTACTTACATCAAAGATCTATCGCGGGGAAGTAATCACAAAAGATCTAGTAGATGATATAAGTTATAATGCTTAGATTGTCTAAGAAATATAAAGCATGTCATCTATTACCATTGTAAAGCCAGTAGTAACTTCCATTTAGGAAATTGAAAGCTGATTAGAATAAGAAGTAAATTATATTGCAATTTGAAAGCTGACTAGGATATGTAGTAAATTGGAGAATAACCAATAATGGACTGGATTCTTTATAGAAGCAGGATTCAAGGAATCTTCACTTAAACTATCCAGCTTGTTTCTTCGCCAAGAAGATTCCAAAAGAATCCTACTAGTGTCGCTATCAGTATAAGAGTCTGACACAGCTCCTCACCCTAACAAAAGAATCCAGGTATTGTAGTTGTTAAAGTCCCTAGCGCTACACCAAAACTTTAGAGTGTTGGCGAGGGATGAGGGTGATATATCTATATTATTTAACACACCCCTCCAAGTCAACGACCCATTTTATGGGTCATGAGCTGGATCACGCAGCAGCATAGTCAAATCTACTTAAAATGTACGCTAGAGAAATTGTACCTTGAATGTTGTGGTACCATGTTAAAGTGCCCGTCACTGCACCATAACTCTAGAGTGTTGGTCAGGAGTAAGAAATGAGGGGTTATCTATTTATATTAACACACAAACAAAGATACCAAAAAATTGAATATTACGTAATGGACACCGTTAAAACTTCTCCCCAGTATTTTTTAAAACTTCTCTCCCCTCCCCGAATACTTTAAAATTTTATCGCTCACCTAAAATTTGTTTGATTATTTATTGAACTATCAATAAGTACAATCAGTTGAAAGAATTTGAGTGAATAACTATCAGTGGCTGAGTTAATGACAACTCACAATCAGTTTTGACAATTGTCTTAACAAGTTAAAACAAGGATACAGCTGATCCAAACACAAGAGCATCCTATCTGTCAATTAATTCTGAAATGCAAACCTTACTAATCTCATTATGTACAACCCCGACTCCAGCCCATCCATAGATCCAAAGGAGAAACCTTTCACGCTAACGAGGTACTATTATCCAGAGCCTGGACAACAAGATCAAAGTGCCTTGGACACTCTAGCACTCAGTGTGAACACAACAATAAAGGCAGTGTGTAGTTATATGAGAATATTGTTTCTGATAACCACAGCACAACCAGAAACAAAAAGAAGAAGAACATATGAGAATAATTTGTTCTCAAACTTATCTTCGTAATATAAGGATATGTGGACATAGATATGAAATAACTAGCTATAAGTGCACATGTGCATTTTGCACATGATTACTAGCCAGAAAAGCTTAGCTAGATCCCTAAGCCCAAGTTACTTTTCAGTTGATAAACATTATTGACATTATCAAGGTGGTTCCTAGCTGATTCATATGACATCTCAAAATGAAATGAAATTAATAGATAACATATGCCTGAAGAACTAAGACATGCAAATTAATGTACTATCGTAAAAACCAAATTTATCATTATACCAATCAGATAAAAGTGTTACTTCAAAATGCAAAACTATTACCACATAAAACAAATCTATAATTGAATACTGTCACACAAATTACCGGTATGGTATATGTTGGTGAGGTGAAGTATCCCTGTACTTCTTGGCAAGACCAAAATCAATACAGTACACCTATATGGAAATGTGAATAGGAAATAAAAGCAACATAAGTTTCCTGTATAAATCTTAGAAAAGAATAAATACAGATATAAGCTTATGAGGAAACCTGATTTGCTCGCCTTCCCAAACCCATAAGAAAATTGTCAGGTTTGATATCTCGATGCAAAAAGGATTTTGCATGGACAAATTCAACTCGATTAATCTGCAGTATTACAGATGTGGTTATAATTTCAGTATTAAAGCTTTAATACTGATGTAATTGTTATTGCATTTGATTGTTTTCTGGTGTGCTAACTCTAAACAGAAACATTACATCAGAAAATATATCATAAACTACTTGTAGGCCTAATATTTATTCTGACTCTAGGAAATTCATAGAATATTTTTGATACACCAAAATTCTTGTACAAAGAGAAGCTCAAAAACTGGTAAGAACAATCTTACTTTTCAGATCAATGTCATTTTGGAGACTATAGCAAAGAAGGGATATCCCTTTAAAAGCCTGTATTAATAGATAAACGAGAAATTATATCTGCAACAACAGTCATACATACCTAGTGCCTATTTGATAGTTGGAAGTCCTTTGTGTACAGAGCTTCTAAAGATGGAACATAAGCTTTGTGCCACTACAAACAAGTAACTAAAGCCTGGGATGAATTTAACAGGGGAAAAGGATAGGAGCAGCATCTCGACGCAGCATGTATTGGACAAATCAATCTTACTCATTTTCTCTTCACACCATAACAACTGCTCTTTACTCATCCTTGCCATCCTTAGCACCCTTGACACAACTTTGATGTCAATGAGGCCCAACAGCAGCTCAATCTCTGATGGGACTGAAGGCCAGGATTTCTTCTTCTAAGATTTTTTCTTTGAGAGCTCCTTAACTTTAATCTCCTTCTGCAATTGTAAGAGAGAACTCAAGATGAGAGTCGGTTGAGAAATAACTACACTACCTTTTCTTAAACATGTTAGAGAATCGAAAATAAAGTGTGATGCTAAATAGTGATAGATGCGCATGAACTCACCTTGTCGAGTGAGGCTTGGACCTGGTGAAGCGAGCTTGCATCATGATGATGACCTTTAAACAAATTAAGACCATGACCTAATTTTTTCTTGTCCATCTTCAGGAAGAGACGGAAGGTCAAAATTGAATCCTCAATTACACGCAAGAGATCAGAGGCCAAGCCTGGTGAATCCAAGTCATCTTCCACATTATCGCTCTTATATGAACCTGAAAGAAAACAAAATTATATGGCATTTTTTATAACATAAAACTCCAACTTCTTTTCTGAAGTAAAAAGTTCTTTAACTCTAGGCGTCCATCCATGTCACTTGTGTAGGAAAACTTGTCCATTTCTATGGATTACGAACAGTGGGAGTACTGCCCTTTTATTCATGGTTTTTCCCTCATCTTAACAGGACAGAACATCGATTCCATAAGTGCAGTCCTTCCTTGTAACATTATTAGGGTATTAATTTTAGGAAGTGATTACTTATTGTCCTATAAGTTTAGGGTGTAACTCCAGCGCATTTGTGGCTTACCTTCTCCATCCAAATTTGCATAAAATATTGAAAAGATTGATACTTTGATCAGGTATATGGTACTCCCCGATGGCTTGAATTTTGCGCTCTTGAGACCATTCCAGAAACTCTATATTATAAATACTGCAGAATTTATCTGAAAGCGGGCTAAATACTGCAGAATTGTGTTTATTCTATGGCTATCGGATATTTATCTATGTTTTATGTGTGTTTTTTTCTTCTGAGAAAATATTCTTATGTACCTCATAATCTAATTAGTCTCTGCATAATAAGATTAATCATTCCAAGGTTCCAGACTGAGTGCTTAATGTAACCGTGGAATTTAGCCTTGAGTAGACATGCCATACATATTATTCCGAAAGTATCTTCCCAACTCCTCTGCCTAAGGAAGCATGAATAAGAACATGTAAGAAAATCAGAAGGGCATGAAAATTAATCATCATGAAATCGAGATCATGTTCTAGCAAGACATACAGCTTGGACAACATATATGATATCATCCAAATGCCTATCAGAGGGTTTTTAGATGATAATTAGCAAAAGAAAGGCAGCTGATACCAAATCAATTGATAAAGTAATTATATATTTAGCAGAATCTGTTTGATCCATAAATTGCAAATCAACAGATCTGCATTCTGCAGAGTAACTAAATAAATATCTTCAATCGAAATACAAATGAAAAGAAAAGTAGAACCTGACTGAAACTACCTGCTTTCTTCCAGCATGTGTAATACATTGATTCACTGCATTGCCTAATAGACTATGTCATGATGCATTCTTATTGTTCACTGCTTGGGCTCTTTTGTCCATTGGTCAAAATTACCTTATTGTGCAGTAATACCTGGCCTTGCCACCCATTAGAGGTACTTACTGCACTCCTCACTCAAGTTTTGACCTGACACTTGGGTTAGTATCTGTCCAAATTTTCCTTTGGAGTCATATATACATTGGTCTGTATGTTGTGCCCATTATCTGTTTTTTACTGTTGTGCCCATTATCTGTTTTTACTGCATTTGATATTGCAACAATACTCCTGTGCAGTGGGATAACTACCCTTTTATTCATGGTTTTTCCGTCATCTTAACAGGACAGAACATCGATTCCATAAGTGCCGTCCTTCCTTGTAACATTATTAGGGTATTAATTTTAGGAAGTGATTACTTATTGTCCTATAAGTTTAGCGTGTAACTCCAGCGCATTTGTGGCTTACCTTCTCCATCCAAATTTGCATAGAACATTGAAAAGATTAATACTTTGATCAGGTATATGGTACTCCCCGATGGCTTGAATTTTGCGCTCTTGAGACCATTCCAGAAACTCTATATTATATTGTCTTTTCGGTTACTCTAACTTCCTAAGTACAATAGAATACAAACCAATAAGGGGGAACATGTCAACAACATGTGGAAAGCATTATGCTCACAGGATCCATAGTGGCATACAAATATGATTTTGTATAAGTCACTATGATACAATATACACTGCATGAAAGTGCAGAAACAATGTCCGTTCTAGCAGAGCTGAAACTAGTATCACTTAGTACAGTTCTTTCTTAGTAATATGTGAATTCGATTGAGGTTGGAAAGGCTAGAGTTTCCAAATAGCTAGAACATTTAACATGAAGGAAAAAAAATGGAGAACCCTAAGTAAATAACTATTTTCTCCAAATTAGAAACCATAACTCTAGAAAAAAAAGACTTGAAAAGGAAACCCAAACCTAGTTATCGACAATCACATGGCGACACTCTTGGAGGGCAGCGAGGTGAGGAAGACCTCCTTGCAGATCGGGTCAGAACTACAAAATTGAAATATGAGAGCAGGGGCAGAATTAGGGCTAGGGTGAAGCTTCCCATTGGGTGAGAACTCAAACTCTAAGAACTCGCCGTCGTCGTCATCATCGTCAGAGCAGGAGCAGAAGAAGGAGAGCAGGAGCAGAATTAGGGCTAGGGTGGTTGGTCTGCTTAGTTTAAGAGGGAAATGAAATATGAGAGGGAACCAAATTATGATAGGGCATTTAGAAAAGTTTCATTTTATTTGTCTGCATAATAAACCGACATTTCCTACCTTCTTTTTTTAAGTCAAAATAAATGTTAAGAATTGATTAGATTTTCTATTTTTCTTTTTTAAGTCAAAATAAACCAACATTTATGCAAATCAGTCGTACATTTTTGACGTTTATATCCAAACGACAACTATATTTTTGATGTTTAGTGTGGAACGTTGGCATATCATGTCTATGCCAACTATACCATAAATGCCAGGAAATAAACATCGGAAATTTTCATCCTTTATGAGAAAACGTCGATATTTTTCGACGTTTATTGCAAAACGTCGGTATATCATACCTAAGCCGACTTTAACATAAACGTCGGGAGAATAAATGTTGGGAAAGCCATATTTTCTTGTAGTGACATACTATGGAACCTACATATTCATTACAAGCCATACTTATACATGCTTACATTAGATAGGATACTTACACCTCATACATCATTTATTTAAACATTTACTCATGCTTGAATTCTCTATTTAATTACATAATATATATACATTAACATGGGTTAAAATCAAATAGAATATTATATTACACACAAGGGTGCACAAAATGCATATGCCGAATAGTAACTCCTACTAATAATCAATACTGTACCATCTCAGCATGAATTAAAATCTAGGATTAACGTATGTTATAGATCTATGTGTTAGCTTTCCGAAACTTTAAACGGATCGCGTTTTCGTTTCCGGAAACTCCCGGAATCGCGAAAACACCGAGAACGCATTTGTCTTTCGTACAGCTGACACTCAAATAATTCTCTAGAAAGTTACAGAAAGAATTAGGCCTATTAATATATGTTTTTGGAAATCTAACTTCAATACACTTCTTTTAAAAAAACGGGAGATTAAACCGAGCTTTGAGCTAGAAGTTATGACATTTCTAAGTTAGGGCTGAAATTAAAAACGTGGATAAAAATTATGACGGATTTGGGTAGTTCGAGACAAAAGAACAAAGTATATAACATAATATATCAAGAACTCACTCTCTACACTAATATATATATATATGAGATACTATAGAACACATCTCCAATACAAAAATATGAGATTAAACATGTAATAATTCATTCATACATAACAACAACATATAGTGTGTCTAAATTTGGGGTTTTCCCACATGGATACAACCACAACACAAAGGACACTCCTATGACCTCCAAATGGACACGAAATGGACACAAATGGAGATACAACCATGGGGGTCATTCCTATGGGTTCAAAATAGACCTATATGCATGAGGAAAATGAAAAGGAGAAGGGATTTATACCTCCCGGTAGATCGAATCGAAGAAAAGCCTTCCCGGAGCGACACCGACACGTAGAGATTCCAAAAGGACACGAACGAGCTCCGAATCCTCCCAAACATGGGTAGCTTCCTCCTTGGCTAGAATGGAGAAAGAAAGAAGAAGATTTGGTGGCAAAATGGAAGGATTTGGTGGAGAAATTGCTAGGGATTGCTCTCTAGGAATTTGGGGAAGAACAAGAGAGAGAGTGTGGATGAGAATAATGAAATGAACTTGAGCCTATCCTCTCCCAAAGTGGCTGGCCATATGGGGCTATTTTTCCTATTATGGTAAGGTCCAAAATGCCCCCACTAACCTATTCTATGAGTATTAGGAAAGGGCTAATTGGTTGGGGCTAAATTAGTCATTCTAAAGTCTCTAATCACACTAACCTTATCCATAATAATTAGTCTAACCTCTAACTAAAATATTTCTATCATGTGGACTAAAATTAATATCATGTGGGCCATGCCTAACTAGTGTGTGGGTCCCACTAGAGTCAAACTACCCCCGGGTCCCCGTTTTAAGTCGGATCGAGTTAAAATTCGAACCCGACTCAAATAACCCCAAAACAATATCATAAATAATAAAATAAATTTCAACCCCAAAATAATATCATAAATAATAAAATAAATTTTAAAAATATTCAAAAATGTAAAATGACAAAAATACTCATGTTTCTGAAAACTGGGGGTGACACCAAACACCATTGCTGCCACCACCTGGTCTCCGGCATCTCCATCCACCGACACCACCAGACTTCGTCATCAACCTTGGCCAACTCCGGCCACTTCACCACCCAACTCCAGCCAACCATCAAACCACCATCAGAACCCCCATCATAGCCAGTGAACCACTACCACATCGTCATCACCACCACCATGACTACACTTTCCCATCGCCGACAACCCATCCTACCCGCGTCACCACCTGCCATCATACCAGCCTTGCCACAACCTGACCCCTGACCTCCGGCCGTAGCCCCGTCTACCACCAACTCGACATCCACAGCCCCATCACCATCATCACTCCAAGAAAACAAAAAGGAATAGAAAATCCTCTTACCACCACCGTCGATCGCGTCCACCTTTCGCCTGCATCCCGACTCCAATGACTTTTCACACCACCGCGCCTCCTTCCTAGATCAGGCCTCCGCCGCCGGAAACCCCACGGCAAGACCCCCTCCGACCCTCTCGCTCACTGACCACTCCGCTCTCTTCCTCCTTCGATCGATCCTCCAGCTCCCGTAACTCTCCCTCTGCTCGCTTCCCTCCTCTCAGCTTCTCTCTCCATCCCTCGTTTTTATCCTCTTCCCGACCTCACTTTTTCTCTCTCTGCTCCTGATCCTTCTTCTGTGTTCTTTATGTTTTTAAATTTTTTGCTGCTTTAGTTACTGGTGTTCTCTTCTTCTCTCGTAGAGAGCAGTGGGTTTATTTATTTGTGTTTTTGTGTTTTTTTGTTTTTTGTTTAGTTTTGTGTTACTTTTTAGGGTTAACTGATATACTTTTATATATTATTATTATTATTATTATTGTTATTATTATTATTATTTTTATTTGATTCTTTGTTTTGGTTTTTTGTTTCCTTTACTATTATTATTATTTTATTAATTGATATTATTTTATTAGTATATTTTATCGACCATTTGTTTTAAATAAACCTATAGATATTTCTAAAATTATAACATAAATAGTATTTGGCTTACATATAAGTTCCAAACTGGCTTAGAAGTTTAAATATATTACTATGTTCGTTGTGGTAATTTGGATGTAGTTTTGAGCTGAGAGGTATCTTGATAAATTTTATTTATTTTATTTTTGCTAAAATGATTTACTAGCTATATCTTCCATTATAATTATCTAAAAGTATTTTAACTAATAGGACATAGTTTTCACTATTATAAATAAATATTTTCTGGACAATAGCATATCTAGTTTTATATTATATACATTTTCAAATTAATTATAAGTATTTTTCTAAAAATCATATATATAACCAAATTCCTTCAATTATCATCCCGTCCATGACTAATCTAATCATTCCAATCTCCTCGCCAATTCTGCACTTCCTCTTGTCAACCCTAACTAGTCTGACCGTTCTGGACCCGATGGAACAATCCGTGCCATCATCAGATGCCGTCTTGCATAGTTGTAACACCAAAGTTATATCATGTGCCACCTTGATCATCGCAACACACCAGACGTCACCACCAGGCAAGATACCTTGCTATTAGTTGTTTATTTTACTTTAGCTCATATTTATGCATTTATTCATTATTTATTTTTCTGTAAAATAAACTGTGATACATGGTATAAGTAGATAGAATTTTTACTGTTTAGTTCTATTTCCTGCTATGTACTATTTTCTTATATATTGAACTTAGATTTAAGGGACCACCATTTGTGTATTGTATTTATAGGCCTTGATACATTTGTACCATGTTGTTGTGAGTCACATATAGGACTCGGACATGCGTGATTGGTTGGCCACCAGTACGTATAAGCCATGTGATAGGACTAACCGCTAATAGAGTTTGCATGCTTAGTTTGACTTAGCGGTTAATAGAGGTCATATGTGTTGTAGATACAACATAGTAGGCATTGGGCGGGGAGGACAATACCTTAGCGTATGGGCTACTATGCACTTTATCTTTTGTAACCCATGAGCTCCGTCGAAAATACGGGTAAGATTACCCATGATTACTGACGGCCACTGACATTCTGCGGAACATTATGCTCTTATTGATTGGGCCTCTAGTACCCCAAGGGGTACCATACCGATCCCATTTTACCCAGGGCCTATGCATTGGAGGGTATTCTAAAAACTGCATACACTTAGACTGGTTAGGCTACCTTATCCGTTAGGTATGAGTACTCTTGGTTTGGGTACTTGTATCTGACCGTGGCTTGGAACAATAACTTGTCGTGGATTAGTTCGCCACATCCTGTCCTTGTTTAGTTGTAGGTGTGGCTTACTACTCCGATGAGAAGGTATTGAACCTTGTTGGGGTCCGAATACCATATTGGATTCTTGACTTGGAAAGATACTTATTATGTGTTAGTGTGCCATCTCTTGTCCTTGTTTGCTTGGGGGGATGGTACGCTAATTCAAATGGTGAGGTATTGGACCATGTTATGATCCGATCTTACTTATTATTATTGAGCAGTTATATTCAGTTTATACGGCATGATATTTTATATCTTGTTACGTCCCTCTGAGGACCTGGTTGTCTCTCTAGGTACGTGTTATTATCTTCCGTAGGTATTCTAGCCGAGGTCGTGAACTTCTTATTCCCTTCAAAGATGACGTGTCTTGGATCTTTTCTTGCTACTCTGGACAAATCAATTTATTTTCCATGTATTTCTTTCCTGACTTGTTGGTAGTGGATTTGTCTCCGCCCAACATATTGTACAAAGACATTTCATAGTCGATTATATGGTATCTTTTATTCCTTTATTTTGTGGACGAGATTAGTTAGCCTTGGTTTTACTGCATTTACAGCTTATGTATACATACGAAGGTTCCATATATTGGAGTATACTTTGTACGTATGCAGCTTGCATGTCTACGTACTTAGTCCTAAGTATTTTAGGACTAGGGCATTACATACACTAATGTGCTCTCATATACTCTCATGATCTCATGAGCTTCATGTATAATAACATAACCTATATAGATTCTTGTATATTGATTGGGATACGGGGGAGTAGAAGTAGTCATGTGAATAATTCTAAAGTAG
>JANAVB010027600.1:1438620-1464921 GCA_029216955.1 Iris pallida
CATGCGGCCACAACTGCCAGCCGCTTGTAGACTGGTTATGCGGCCAACGCTTCTAGCCGCATACGGAAGGTTCATGCGGCCACACATGCCAGCCGCATGAAGACAGCCCGCACGACCACCAATCCCAGCCGCATACCATCTGCTCCATGCGGCTCACGGTCAGTCTTTGACCGCCTCTCATGCGGTCCTGACCTTAGACGCTCTCAAGAGGTTGTGCCAAACTCTGTAATACACCACTTGGACTCTTTCTACTATGCACTCTCGGGTGCTAGAGGAAAGAAGTCTAGGACAGCGCGGGCTCATCGAGCTCAGTCAGCTGTCCCAACTTCTGACTATCAGGACGTCCCGCTGACTATTACGCGGGCCCCTAATGGAAAGTCGTACAAAACTATCCGTGTCCAGTCCCCGGCGGCCAACGAACGGGATAGTTATCAAGAATCTCCCAACAATGATCAAGGGCATTACTCGTAATACCCCCACATTAGGGAGAAGGCAGGATGCCGACACACGCATGTGCTCAGGACTCCTGGGCCCACAAAATGAGTGACTTGCGCAACATAATTCTTCATAAACGCAAGAAAAAAGACGAAAACTTGGTGTGCAGAGAGTCCTTTCATGGACATCACTGCACTCAAGTCGTTGTCAACTGCTTCTGCAGCAAGGCGGCCACACAAGAGGACCGACGATCCGTCTTCCAACGACTGCAACACCCAAGCTCAGAAGACGAGGCGCTTCTCGTCGCCTCCTGTAATTCTGCTCAGAAGATTCCTGGCAGCGGGAGAGGGAAGAAAACAAACGTCTCCAGCCCGAAAATCTCCTACCAAGAAACTCTCTTCTAAGCGGTTGTCCACGACCGTTACGGGAGGAGTTTTCCAAGGTACTCGCTCAAAGGCGAAATCTGCCACACATGGAGATTCGTCGTCCACATCTCTGGGAGGCGTTGGAGCCGGGGGTAGCACTCCTCGAAACATCTACGACTAATCCGGTATTCCAAGAAGATAATCCAGGAGAAACGGTTCCCCCAATAGATACAACAGATTTTGACGTCCCCGAGGGCGTCCACAACTCTCACGACGAGGCAAGCTCTGAAGCTGGGGGTACCACTCCTTCTGAGTCCGAACCAGAGAAGAACATTCCCACATACCCTGACGACTTCTCTGTACAAGGGTATGATTCAGAGGGCACGTCCTCCACCGTTCCTTCTATCTCTCCTCATGTGAAGACGGTGTTCATGACGGACAACATCTAAGACGGTCCCAGTGATCGCCAACGCATCGACACTCTGGAAGCCATACTTTATACCTTGGTCAAATACGTGGATGAGATCAAAGCGGCCCTTCCAACGCTGCAAGGAAGGACACAAGGCCAAACAAACGTGGGACCCGTGGTCAATGCAGACTCAAACTCAGCTGCACCAAACCCGGATGATAATCCTTCTGAAATATCGGCTCCCACCGCTGCAGACGAGGCCAGAGAGGAAAGCCGAGAGGTCCAGGAGCTCCGAGCCATGTTTCACGCCCGAGAAACCTGCCAGGACCTCAGGATACGACAACCGTATCCTGCTGCGTGGAGAGATGTTCCCTTACCACCAAAATATAAGCCATTCAACATCAATCCCTATGATGGAAAGACCTTTTCAAGCCGGTACATCACTTACTTTGAGGTTACAACCGACCATCTGCCCTATGACGATGCCATCCTTACGCGATTGTTCATCAGGGAATTGGAAGGGGTCGCCTTCGATTGGTACCGGAACTTGTCGGACAACTGCATCCATTCGTTCGTCGACTTCAAACGTATGTTCTTGGAGAGGTTCTACGAAGTAGTATAAGACGTGACGATGTCAACACTCATGGACATTATCCAAGGAGAGAAGGAGCTGACAAGAAACTACATTGAGCGGTTTCGCCAAACCGCGATGAAGTTGCCTTCAGGTAACCCTGATTCCTCCTTAATTAAAATTTGCCAAAAGAGGCTGCTCCCCACAATCAGCCTCTGGATGGAAGAGAGTCAATTCAAGGACTAGGAAAACTTTCATCATCAGCGCCACTAGTACTGAAGACAAACTGAAGAAAGCTCGTCAACTGGGATTGCACATCTCGAAAGGAGAGGATAAGAACAAACGCCCTAATGCAAACAACAACAACATCGGTACTTCCTCCACCAACCGAGACAACAAGGGCAAACAGGTTATGGTGGTCGACACAACCCAGAAGACTGAACCGAAGCCGACAGAGAAGCAGTGGCCGCAGATGACTTTCTCCATCTAAGGCAGCCATGTCAAGCCCATCCTTGACATGCTCATACAAGGAGATCGAATTCTGCTCCCTCCTCCAAGGCGTGAACCTCGTCCTACAGAGATAGAGAGCCCCAAGTACTGCCACTACCACAGCTACGTCCACCATGCTACGCAAGACTGCTACAAAATGAAGTGATACATTCAACATCTCATCGATTCTAAGGCCCTGGCCATTGATTTTGAAGAGGTGACCGTGGCAGCCAACATGGTGTCAGTACAATTCGACAGCTTCCCTTCGTCAAAGACTCAAGACAGAGTAGTACCCGTCCCCAGAGAAAAGATGGAGGTCGCTAACCTTTTACCTCCTCGAGACCAGGCTGATGGTTTAGTGTCCCTTACCACATCACGAGGGGAGGTCATGTGGGTCCATCCTGACTTGGTACCTGAAGTAACTCAGTCCGCATCACCCTCCACCAGCAAAAAAAGAGTGGAAAAGTCAAATCATGCTGCACAATCTCGGCAGAGGTCGAAGAAGCTACAGCTGTCGTCACCCGGTCAGGTACATAATTCTAGCCTACACCGGTTAACTCGGCTGAAGATCATCAGCCGGCTACTGCTGATGCTCCAGGACCTTCTCAACCTCCGACGACCGATAAGCCTAGGCCGAAGAAGACTCGCTTTGACAAACCGCTCCGAAGAGAGACGCCTCATGGGCTGGAGAGGCCATACAACTTTGACATCTTGGCACAATTGGCCAACACACCGGCCAAATTATCGCTGTACGAGCTCCTGAGACTCTCCAAAAATGTTCGCATCGCACTAAGCGAGGCACTCCAGAATGTCGATGCATATCTGGCTCAGTCCAATCTCACTCGAAAGAGCTCACCTGCAGATCTCCAGGACTGCACTTGCACAGACGCAATGCCTAACATTGTCTTCACTCCGTAGGATATGCTTATCAAGACCAACCTGCACGATCGTCCTCTGTATTATACTGGGTATATTGGCGATATCAAGGAGGATCAGATGCACATTGATCCCAGGTTTTTCCATAAGCATCATCCCGAAGGGCCTGCTACACCATCTGCGCATCCCAATGTATCGCCTGATGCCGACAAGCACTGCTATTAGCGGTTTTAATTCAGGCAGAAGCTATCCGATCGGGATGATTCGTCTAAAATGCCAAATCGGCGATCTTCAATCAGAAGTAACCTGTTATGTCATAGATGCGAACACTTCCTACAATATTCTCCTGGGGCGTCCTTGGATACACGATTACATGTTCGTGCCTTCCACACTGCACCAATGCTTCAAGTACGTCGATAAATATGGCTTTATGAGGACAGAATTTGTCGACATAGATCCCTTTAAAGGGGTTGAATCCTACTACTCCGACTCACGCTTGTACGAGAAGTCGAAAAGGCACCTTGTCGAAGAGATACTCAAGCTCAAACTGAGATGGCAATTGGATCGAAAGAACCTCTGACAATCCACCTTCAAGCCTGTAAACCTGGCAGGACTGCACCACTTATAGCCACTCTGCGTAAGGATGCAATCAGCCTCTCTGCACAAGAGGGGCAGATGATAATCCGACTGCCAAGGTCTGGCCAAGCGCCAAGACCCATGACAGAGCCACTGACAATCACGCTGACTAGAGCTAGCCAGCAACAAATAGAGGAGCTCAATCCCTCCGTCAAGCCGATGATGATTCGCTTTTCCAAAATGAATTGGCAGCCGAGCGCTAAGCCGGGGACTGCTAGCCAGCCAACAACTCTCCATCCAGCACCAAGCACCAAACTGGGGGTCGCTAGTACGCCAATGACTCCATGTTCTGCTCCACCAGTGGAGACTCCTGATGATTAAGCTGCCCAATTCATCCTTACAGTCTTCATTGACACAGGGGGTAGCCAAAAGAAGAGTCAGAGTTGGCCAAGTATGTGGCTGCTCACTACTGATGTTCCATCCGCTAGATGATATAATCCTACTGGAAAAGATACCTTACTTTATCAATAAAGGGCTATCTTTGAACTACCTCGAGCTTAATAAGCTTTGTACAATATATGCTATGGAACACGGTATAGGCACTCACCTACACACACAGGTGACAAATGTCTACACCGCAAACCAACTTACTCCAGTGGAAGACGCTTACTACATAGTCGAGGGAGAGGATCAGCCAATCATCTTCGGTCGGAAGAATGATCTACAACACTTCAGGATAAAGAAGTTGATCTCGAACCCGATACCGGAAGACTGCCCCTTTATTTGTATAGTTCCCGATCCAAGTGCCTCATACCAAAACTAGGAGTATGATCTGAAAACTACACCAGGCTTAAACTACTGGCACTGGACGGTGGTTACCCTTACAATTGCCGGTTCCGGCTGGAAAACCATGAGATTACTACAACAAAACCAGATGTGGGCTAGGTTATGTTACACCTGCAACGACCCCTGAAAGCTCAGATAAGGAATGCGACTGGCATTCACACTCAACCGAATCACCAACTTCCGATTCGGATGTCAGCATCGGAGACGTATTCAGGAAGGTTTGTCCGTCAATATGGCATTCGCTGACGCCTATGAAGAAAATAAAGACATTCTTGAACTTCTTGAGTTAGAGCTATGGGCACAACAGCTAGATGCGCAATGTGAGAAGCGGTTCGAACAAAGAGAGCCTCCCATCGAAGATGAGGTTATGCAAGTTAATCTCGATGATGAGTCCTCTCCAAAGCCCATCTTTGTCAGCAAGACTCTGCCAGACGAAGAGCGAGAATCGCTACTGCAACTCGTCAAAGAATAATTCGACGTGTTCACTTGGAGCTACGAAGACATGCCAGGACTGAACCCCGAGGTTGCACTTCACAAACTCAACATTTGTCCGGACGTAAAATCGGTCAAGCAACAGCAACGACGGTTCTACCCCAACATCATGAATGCCATTGAAGTTGAGGTCAACAAACTGATAGCTAGCGACTTCTTCCGCGAAGAACAACATCCAAACTGGATAGCCAATATAGTACCAGTCCACAAAAAGAACGGAAAGATCCGAATCTGCATCGACTTTCGGAACCTGAATGAGGTGTGTCCTAAGGATGGTTCCTCCTTCCTATCACAGACATCATAATTGACAACACCTACAACTTCGAGCGTATTTTATTCATGGATGGTTTCTCGGGTACAACCAAATCAAGAAGCTCCCTGATGACGAAAAGCATACATTATTCCGAACACCAATTGGCACATACTGCTACACAGTCATGCCTTTCGGTTTAAAGAATGTTGGCGCTACCTACCAAAGAGCTATGAGCGTCATCTTTAGAGACCACTTGTGCAAGACAGTGGAATACTATGTCGACGACATCGCCGTCAAGAGCCGCTCTAAGGAAGATCATCTGCATGATCTGAGGACAGTGTTCGACCTGATTGGAGCACACAATTTGAAGATGAATCCTACAAAATCCTTCTTGGGCATATCCAGCGGGAAGTTCTTAGGTTTCATCATTACTTCCTAGGGTATCCACATAGACCCCAAAAAATGAAGGCAATCATGGAGATGGGTCCTCCGAGAAATCTCCGTAAACTCCGAGGCCTTCAAGGGAGGCTAGCTTACATCAGGAGGTTCATCTCTAATCTCTCCGGGCGATGTCAATAATTCACCCACCTCATGAATAAGGGCATTTCATTCATATGGGATGAGGAATGCCAGCGCGTCTTCGATAGCATCAAAGAGTATCTGTCAAACCCTCCAGTCCTGGTAGCCCCGGTTGCTGGAATGCCATTCCTGCTCTATGTACGAGCAATAGAACATTCTCTCGGTGCTCTGCTAGCACAAAACAACGATACAGGCCACGAGCAAGCTATATACTACCTCAGTCGAAAGATGATGGGGCCAGAGTACAGATACACTGCCGTAGAAAAGGAGTGCCTTGCTCTAGTGTTCGCCATTCAGAAGACGTCACACTACGTCATGGGACAAACCATACACGTGATATCATGAGTCAACCCTCTAAGGTTCCTCATGACCAAACCAGGGGCACTCAGCTCTTGCCTTGCTACCTGGGCGATATTATTGTCTCCATATCACATGATCTTCGTCCCACAGAAGGCTGTTAAAGGTCAAGCTCTGGCAGACTTTTTAGCAGCCCATCCACGCTCGGAAACAACCAGAATATACGAAAAGATACCAGATGAGGTCGCCAATTCAAATGCGGTCACCCATGATGCCATCTGGCAAATATTCTTCGATGGCGCTTCGAGAACTGGGACCAAGGGCAACATCGTCGCTGGAGTTGGAGTGGTGCTGATTTCTCCCTCTGGGCTGGTGATCAATCGGGCTTACTCCCTCACGAAGCCCTGTTCAAACAATGTGGTCGAGTATAATGCTTTGGTCATTAGCCTCCGACTTGCAAAGGAGCTGGGGGTAGAGTATCTGGAAGCATACAGCGATTCGCAGTTAATCGTCAATCAGATCCGGGGTTCATACGAGGTTCGCCATGAAGATATGATCCCTTATCACCAAATAGCGATCGACATCATCTCGTCCTTGGAAGGATTCTTTATAGAACATGTTCCCAGACTCCATAATATTGAGGCCGATACCCTAGCAGGCCTGGCCGCTTCCCTAGCAGTGTCGAATTATGCTCATCATCTGGTTAATATAATACGTCGTGAATTGGTCTATCCCAAGAATAATGTTCAAAGTGTTGAGAGTTACTCCACTCTGACAGTTGACGAAGCACCAGACTGGAGACAACCATTCATCGACTTTGTAGTCTACGACATTCTGCCAGAGAATTCGAAGGAAGCCACTTCTATCAGAAGACGTTCTCTCAGATTCTGCTATGGTAAAGAGACAAAAATGCTGTATCCGCGATCATAAGATGGATTACTGCTTCGATGTATGTCAAATACAGAAGCCAAGGAAGCTGTACGCGAAGCTCACGACGGCATCTATGGGGCCCATCAGCCTTACCCAAAATTGCAAGACCGTCTTCGCCGAATGGGCTATTACTGGCCCACGATGGTTGCAGATGCAATAGACTATGCACGAAAGTACAAAGCCTGTCAAGTCCACACAGATTTCATCCACCAGCCATCCGAGTTTCTACATCCGATGGTGGCATCCTGGCCATTCGAAGCATGGAGAATGAGCATCATTGGTCCGATCACTCTGCTTTCATCCCGAGGACATTGCTTCATACTCGCAATCACAGATTACTTCTCCAAATGGGTGGAGGCTATTCAGCTGGCAGAAGTAAAGACTTCAAACATGATCAGCTTCCTCAAGCATCACATCATCTATCGCTTTGGACTGCCCCGAAGGATCATCCACGACAACGGTCCGCAGTTCACAAGCCACGCCTTCTATCGATTCTGCGACAAACACCGAATCAAGAATGTTGCTTCAACGCCGTACAATCCGGCAGTGAATGGATTGGCAGAAGCATTCAATAAAACCATAATCAAGCTGCTCAAGAAGTTTGTATCTTCTAACAAATGCGACTGGAATGAGAAGCTTGGCGAATGCTTATGGGCATATCGTACTACAGTCCAGATGGCCACTAGGAACACACCATTCTCTCTGGTATATGGAAGTGAGGCAGTTCTCCCACTGGAGACTCAAATTCCCCTCGCTCCGTGTCGTCCTTACCTACCGACTGACAACGGATGATAATCACCATCGCCGGTTACAAGAGTTGGAGGCCCTAGATAAGAAGCGCCTGTTAGCTCAACAACAAATCGAGCTATATCAAGTCCGAATCTCCGGAGCCTTCAACAAGAAAGTTAAAATCAGAACATTCCAAGTAGGCAATCTCGTTCTGAAAGTTCAGAGGCCGATGGTTATGACTCACAAAACCGTCGACAAATTCCAGACAAAGTGGGAAGGCCCATTTGTCATCGAGGATGTATTCTCCAATGGTGCTTACCGCCTCACAAAACAAAATGGAGACTTGCTCATGTTGCCCATCAACGACAAGTTCCTAAAGAAGTATTATGTCTAGAACGACATTCTCCAAACTCTTCCAGGTTGTTGAGTTATGTACCCCTTGGTACCGCTGAACTTACATTCTAACTCCAAATCTTCCAGATTATTGAGTTATGTACCTGTAGGTACCGCTGAACTTACACTCTGGTCACTCCAGATGAATCTATATCGTATATTCTAGGTAGTAAGTCATGTATGATCATACCTCTGAACTTTCTTCCTAAAAGAGCTCCCTCCTCATGATCCAATACCTGCACTTTCAGCACATAAAAAGGGTAACAGATCCACAAATTTCCCGAAACAACCACGTCGATGTTACCTCTGAATTGTTTTCACTTCCATCAAAAACAAACCACCCCTCATGTAGAACTTCTACGTCCTCATTACCTCTGAGTTGTTCTATGTACCATTCATGGAGCCCATTCCTGCCACGTCCTTATTACCTCTGAGTAGGAAGGCTCCATTGAAGAACCCCTCATATTTACCATGTCCTCATTACCTCTGACTAAGTATATAGGTTTTCTCTCGACCTATTATCTGTACCCAAAACCGGAGTATGCCAAGGATAATAGGCCCACAAATGTCCTCTGTTGACCACAAATATTGTACTAAGTTTCCTAGTACATGCCCCTTATTTTTCATCATGCCCCGGGAGCCCAGCTGCTCTATGGCATTCTTTCTCCCGATACCAGGAACATCCATGGCCACCTTACTATGGAATTATTCTAAGTATCCCCATCAAACTTGTAATCCGTACCTAAAACTAAGGTATACCAAGGGTAACAAGTCCACAAACAGTCCCCCAGTGGGGCAAATACCACAATACCACAAATGCAATAAGCAATACAAATAAATGGTAAAATAAAACGTACTCTTTTATTTGAAAGTCAAAAGTACTACATGTTCTTGGACCATATCCCTCTCAAGAAAGGAAAAGAACATAAACAAAAGAAGGAAAAGGCCGACTATGGTTCGGCGATACATAAATCCATGAGACGGTCCCTCAGCAAGACAGTCGTCCGCTCAAATCGCTGCTTGGCCCATCGTTCGGCCTCCTGAGTCAGCCGCTCCGTATCTTCCAGGTGCGCATGAGCCCGCCAGCCATCCTCAAGCTTCTTCAGAGCATGCTCCAGGCTAGCAGAAGCTCGGGTGACCATTTCGGCCTCCTGAACGATCAGCTCTTTATCCGTACGGGAAGCTTCGATCTCAGATTCCAAGAAAGCCAGCTTCCCCTGAAGCTCGAGGATCTGCTCCCTTTTATCAATTATTCCACGAGAGGTAGCAGCTTTCCGAGCTATGCAATCCTCGCTCCTGCGGCTCAGCTGGTCATACTGGAGAGATAGGTCGCCAAGGTCCTTCATTATAACCGGTTTGGACGCATCTCGTGCAACCCTTACCTTCTCCAGGACAGTGGTGAGGAAGTCCCGCTCCTGATCTATTGCTGTAGACAGATCAGCTTGTCGCAGCACTTGAAACTGGGCCACGAGTTGATCAGCCTCTAACAATTTGGGCTCCAGAAGCGCAGTTATCCCTGCCCCACCAGGGAGGGTTTTAAGAATGTCAATCTGGCCACGGGCGCATTGTCGGGCCAAGGAAAAGGGGGTCCCCCGCTCCACAGCAGTTTCGACCCCTCTCTTCAAGTGGCGGTAGAAACTGTCAACCACATCCTGTGACACCTCATCCTGAACTGCCGTAGAGGACGGCGTTAAAGGAAGTGTAGCTGGTAGTGTCGAAGGAGACGTGCCAGAACTTGCCACCCCTGCTACCAGGGAAACAAATTCCGAGCGAAAAGACGCACGGATAGCAGCTAACTCCTCCTCCGCGGCCCGAAGAACCTGGATACTCGGCAAGGCAGAATGGTCGACCACTGAAGTCGCATGAGCAGAAGAGGACGTAGGGACCATTGCTCCCTGCCCCGGCTGTGCCGCCATCTGATCTCCCGAACTCGAGCCAGCGAGAGGCCCCTCAATATAAGTCGGAAGGGGACGGGGCACACTCCCTTCCACTAGATCCCCGCTGCCAGAGCCTTCTCTGACAATATCCGTCATTGGCACTGATGATAGAGCAAATGAGCCTCCTCACTAGTCAAGATTTGGCTTATCTTACCAGGAAAGGGTTGTAGAGGCTGAGGTTCGCTCACAGCCGCTATAGTCCCCTCACCAGCGACCTCCAAGTCGAATTCAGCTGGCTTCTCTGCCACAGCCGCCCCGAAAGGAGATACGACTGGATCAGCGTCACCCTGCTGAAATTCAGCAGTTTCGAGGACAGGTTCAGCGGAGCCCCCGTCGTCTTGGGTCGAGACCTCAGCAACGTGAGATCCCTCAGCCGCTGTCGAGAGAACCCCGACAGAAATAATCTCGGCACATATGTCACTAATCAAAGTGGTCAGGGCCGGATTGACTTCAGAAACAATGACCGATTCTCGAGAGTACGACTCTTCCGACGCCTACAGAGAAGAGAAAAATGATTAGATCATAGTTCAGGAAAAGAAAGAGATAAAGAAGGAGATGGTCACAATTCAATTCACCTCCGAAATGGCGTCACCACCTTCGTCTCTCTTCTTAATGAGCAGCCTACGGCGTCTTACCGTAGCCTACTTCACGGAGAAGGTTATGCCACCAATAGACTCATGCCTGCCTCGCTTGCGTGAAAGGCCAGGCGCAATAGGCGGCTGATCCGCCATCACCTTATCTGGCACAACATGCGGCTGATCCGTCCCAACCTCTTCCACAGGAGGAAGAGAGTTATCGGCATCATGCTCGTCATCCTCTTCATCCATATTGGTGGACTCCGAGTCAGGCACAGGAACCGTGTTCGCCCTCTTCTTCCTCGTCTTAGACCCCTTGGGCTTCTCCGCCAAGCTAGTACCCATAATGAAGCTGGTACTCGGGTCAAAATTAACGGGAGGATTGCTCGCCGTAACATGGTATAGGGCTGCCATATACAAAATCTCCCCTGGCGCCTCAGCCTCAGGAACCGAAAAACTGGTTCGGGTATGAACCATGTCATAATAATGCCATGCCCTGATACCGACAAGGACGCTACCTTCAAAGCCCAGACAAGAGCTGGGACTGTCAAAGAATAGCTGGCTATACCCGAACTGGCAGAAGAACCTACTGGGCATGTAGAGCTCCAGGTAGACATTGTTGCAGTTAAGGTATACTAGGTGCGCTGGACGGATATTACGTAACCAAAGGAGCATCTTCTCAGGCAAGAGGTGAGGAGGTCCGGTACCATCAACATGTACGCCCCTTACTTCTTCAGATGTAAAACGAAGAACATACACGTGATATCATGAGTCAACCCTCTAAGGTTCCTCATGACCAAACCAGGGGCACTTAGCTCTCGCCTTGCTACCTGGGCGATATTATTGTCTCCATATCACATGATCTTCGTCCCACAGAAGGCTGTTAAAGGTCAAGCTCTGGCAGACTTTTTAGCAGCCCATCCACGCTCGAAAACAACCAGAATATACGAAAAGATACCAGATGAGGTCGCCAATTCAAATGCGGGCACCCATGATGCCATCTGGCAAATATTCTTCAATGGCGCTTCGAGAACTGGGACCAAGGGCAACATCGTCGATAGAGTCGGAGTGGTGCTGATTTCTCCCTCCGGGCTGGTGAGCAATCGGGCTTACTCCCTCACGAAGCCCTGTTCAAACAATATGGTCGAGTATAATGCTTTGGTCATTAGCCTCTGACTTGTAAAGGAGCTGGGGTAGAGTATCTGGAAGCATACAGCAATTCGCAGTTAATCGTCAATCAGATCCGGGGTTCATACGAGGTTCGCCATGAAGATATGATCCCTTATCACCAAATAGCGATCGATATCATCTCGTCCTTGGAAGGATTCTTCATAGAACATGTTTCCAGACTCCATAATATTGAGGCCGATACCCTAACAGGCCTGGCCGCTTCCCTAGCAGTGCCGAATTATGCTCATCATCTGGTTAACATAATATGCCGTGAATTGGTCTATCCCAAGAATAATGTTTAAAGTGTTGAGAGTTACTCCACTCTGACAGTTGACGAAGCACCAGACTGGAGACAACCATTCATCGACTTTATAGTCTACGAAATTCTGCCAGAGAATCCGAAGGAAGCCACTTCTATCAGAAGACGTTCTCTCAGATTCCGCTATGGTAAAGAGACAAAAATGCTGTATCCGCGATCATAAGATAGATTACTGCTTCGATGTATGTCAAATACAGAAGCCAAGGAAGCTGTACGCGAAGCTCACGACGGCATCTATGGGGCCCATCAGCCTTACCCAAAATTGCAAGACCGTCTTCGCCGAATGGGCTATTACTGGCCCACGATGGTTGCAAATGCAATAGACTATGCACGAAAGTACAAAGCCTATCAAGTCCACGCAGATTTCATCCACCAGCCATCCGAGTTTCTACATCCGACAGTGGCATCCTGGCCATTCAAAGCATAGAGAATGGGCATCATTGGTCCGATCACTCTGCTTTCATCCCGAGGACATCGCTTCATACTCGCAATCACAGATTACTTCTCCAAATGGACGGAGGCTATTCAGCTGGCAGAAGTAAAGACTTCAAACATGATCAGCTTCCTCAAGCATCACATCATCTATCGCTTTGGACTGCCCCGAAGGATCATCCACGACAACGGTCCGCAGTTCACAAGCCACACCTTCTATCTATTCTGCGACAAACACCGAATCAAGAATGTTGCTTCAACGCCGTACAATCTGGCAGTGAATGGATTGGCAGATGCAATCAATAAAACCATAATCAAGCTGCTCAAGAAGTTTGTATCTTCTAACAAACGCGACTGGAATGAGAAGCTTGGCGAATGCTTATGGGCATATCATACTACAGTCCAGATGGCCACTGGGAACACACCATTCTCTCTTGTATATAGAAGTGAGGCAGTTCTCCCATTGGAGACTCAAATTCCCTCGCTCCATGTCGCCCTTACTTACCGACTGACAACGGATGATAATCACCATCGCCGGTTACAAGAGTTGGAGGCCCTAGATAAGAAGCGCCTGTTAGCTCAACAACAAATCGAGCTATATCAAGTCCGAATCTCCGGAGCCTTCAATAAGAAAGTTAAAATCAGAACATTCCAAGTAGGCAATCTTGTTCTGAAAGTTCAGAGGCCGATGGTTATGACTCACAAAACCGTCGACAAATTCTAGCCAAAGTGGGAAGGCCCATTTGTCATCGAGGATGTATTCTCCAATGGTGCTTACCGCCTCACAAAACAAAATGGAGACTTGCTCATGTTGCCCATCAACGACAAGTTCCTAAAGAAGTATTATGTCTAGAACGATATTCTCCAAACTCTTCCAGGTTGTTGAGTTATGTACCCCTTGGTACCGCTGAACTTACATTCTAACTCCAAATCTTCCAGATTGTTGAGTTATGTACCTGTAGGTACCGCTGAACTTACACTCTGGTCACTCCAGATGAATCTATATCGCATCTTCTAGGTAGTAAGTCATGTATGATCATACCTCTGAACTTTCTTCCTAAAAGAGCTCCCTCCTCATGATCCAATACCTGCACTTTCAGCACATAAAATGGGTAACAGATCCACAAATTTCCCGAAACAACCACGTCGATGTTACCTCTGAATTGTTTTCACTTCCATCAAAAACAAACCACCCCTCATGTAGAACTTCCACGTCCTCATTACCTCTGAGTTGTTCTATGTACCCTTCATGGAGCCCATTCCTGCCACGTCCTCATTACCTCTGAGTAGGAAGGCTCCATTGAAGAACCCCTCATATTTACCACGTCCTCATTACCTCTGACTAAGTATGTAGGTTTTCTCTCGACCTATTATCTGTACCCAAAACTGGAGTACGCCAAGGATAATAGGCCCACAAATGTCCTCTGTTGACCACAAATGCTGTACTAAGTTTCCTAGTACATGCCCCTCATTTCTTATCATGCCCCGGGAGCCCAGCTGCTCTATGGCATTCTTTTTCCCGATACCAGGAACATCCATGGCCACCTTACTGTGGAATTGTTCTAAGTATCCCCATCAAACTTGTAATCCGTACCTAAAACCAAGGTATACCAAGGGTAACAAGTCCACAAACAGTCCTCCAGTGGGGCAAATACCACAATACCACAAATGCAATAAGCAATACAAATGAATGGTAAAATAAAACATACTCTTTTATTTGAAAGTCAAAAGTACTACATGTTCTTGGACCATGTCCCTCTCAAGAAAGGAAAAGAACATAAACAAAAGAAGGAAAAGGCCGACTATGGTTCGGCGATACATAAATCCATGAGACGGTCCCTCAGCAAGACAGTCGTCCGCTCAAATCGCTGCTTGGCCCATCGTTCGGCCTCCTGAGTCAGCCGCTCCGCATCTTCCAGGTGCGCATAAGCCCGCCAGCCATCCTCAAGCTTCTTCAGAGCATGCTCCAGGCTAGTAGAAGCTCGGGTGACCATTTCGGCCTCCTGAACGATCAGCTCTTTATCCGTACGGGAAGCTTCGATCTCAGATTCCAAGAAAGCCAGCTTCCCCTGAAGCTCGAGGATCTGCTCCCTTTTATCAATTATTCCACGAGAGGTAGCATCTTTCCGAGCTGTACAATCCTCGCTCCTGCGGCTCAGCTGGTCATACTGGAGAGATAGGTCGCCAAGGTCCTTCATTATAACTGGTTTGGACGCATCTTGTGCAACCCTTACCTTCTCCAGGACAGTGGTGAGGAAGTCCCGCTCCTGATCTATTGCTGTAGACAGATCAGCTTGCCGCAGCACTTGAAACTGGGCCACGAGTTGATCAGCCTCTAACAATTTGGGCTCCAGAAGCGCAGTTATCCCTGCCCCACCAGGGAGGGTTTTAAGAATGTCAATCTGGCCACGGGCGCATTGTCGGGCCAAGGAAAAGGGGGTCCCCCGCTCCACAGCAGTTTTGACCCCTCTCTTCAAGTGGCGGTAGAAACTGTCAACCACATCCTGTGACACCTCATCCTGAACTGCCGTAGAGGACGACGTTAAAGGAAGTGTAGCTGGTAGTGTCGAAGGAGACGTGCCAGAACTTGCCACCCCTGCTACCAGGGAAACAAATTCTGAGCGAAAAGACGCACGGATAGCAGCTAACTCCTCCTCCGCGGCCCGAAGAACCTGGATACTCGGCAAGGCAGAATGGTCGACCCCTGAAGCCGCATGAGCAGAAGAGGACGTAGGGACCATTGCTCCCTGCCCCGGCTGTGCCGCCATCTGATCTCCCGAACTCGAGCCAGCGAGAGGCCCCTCAATATAAGTCGGAAGGGGACGGGGCACACTCCCTTCCACTAGATCCCCGCTGCCAGAGCCTTTCCTGACAATATCCGTCATTGGCACTGATGATAGAGCAAATGATAGAGCAAATGAGCCTCCTCACTAGTCAAGATTTGGCTTATCTTACCAGGGAAGGGTTGTAGTGGCTGAGGTTCGCTCACAGCCTCCATAGTCCCCTCACCAGCGACCTCCAAGTCGAATTCAGCTGGCTCCTCTGCCCCAGCCGCCCCGAAAGGAGATACGATTGGATCAGCGTCACCCTGCTGAAATTCAGCAGTCTCGGGGACAGGTTCAGCGGAGCCCCCGTCGTCTTGGGTCGAGACCTCAGCAACGTGAGATCCCTCAGTCGCCGTCGAGAGAACCCCGGCAGAAATAATCTCGGCACACATGTCACTAATCAAAGTGGTCAGGGCCGGATTGACTTCAGAAACAACGGTCGATTCTCGAGAGTACGACTCTTCCGACGCCTACAGAGAAGAGAAAATGATTAGATCATAGTTCAGGAAAAGAAAGAGATAAAGAAGGAGATGGTCGCAATTCAATTCACCTCCGAAATGGCGTCACCACCTTCGTCTCTCTTCTTAATGAGCAGCCCACGGTGTCTTACCGCAGCCCACTTCATGAAGAAGGTTATGCCACCAATAGACTCATGCCTGCCTCGCTTGCGTGAAAGGCCAGGCGCAATAGGCGGATGATCCGCCATCACCTCATCTGGCGCAACAGGCGGCTGATCCGTCCCAACCTCTTCCACAGGAGGGAGAGAGTTATCGGCATCTTGCTCGTCATCCTCTTCGTCCATATTGGTGGACTCCGAGTCAGGCACAGGAACCATGTTCGTCCTCTTCTTCCTCGTCTTAGACCCCTTGGCTTCTCCGCCAAGCTAGTACCCACAATGAAGCTGGTACTCGGGTCAAAATTAACGGGAGGATTGCTCGCCGTAACATGGTATAGGGCTGCCATATACAAAATCTCCCCTGGCGCCTCAGCCTCAGGAACCGAAAAGCTGGTTCGGGTATGAACCGTGTCATAATAATGCCATGCCCTGATACCGTCAAGGACGCTACCTTCAAAGTCCAGACAAGAGCTGGGACTGTCAAAGAATAGCTGGCTATACCCGAACTGGCGGAAGAACCTACTGGGCATGTAGAGCTCCAGGTAGACATTGTTGCAGTTACGGTATACTAGGTGCGTTGGACGGTTATTACGTAACCAAAGGAGCATCTTCTCAGGCAAGAGGTGAGGAGGTCCGGTACCATCAACATGTACGCCCCTTACTTCTTCAGATGTAAAACGAGGAACATACACAAAAAAGTCGTATCTGTCTACTCTCGCCAGCACCCTCCGACAAGCTGGCAAAGTGCTGCACTCCCAGGGCTGATGGTGATATTGGAAAATGAAAGCATCCTCAGCCGTAACGTCGTCTTCTTCTCCAGGCCTCATCAAAGACCAGCAGTACATCAACAGCCACCCATCAGATAATGGTAGGGCAGTTCTATGCGTTCAAATCCATTACCGTATCACGGGTGATGACCTTGGACGAGATGGCGCGAAGACCATGGTGTATGTTGCCCACCATGGCCGGAAGAAGGGACAGTCTGGCTCCAAAGACCAGTTTTACGGCAGAAAGAATAAAGTGGCGGTTGTTCCTCTTAATAGAACCTGTCCCTCCCGAGACCACGCAATTCCGCAGCCACACCATCAGGAATCCTGCCAGGAGTGCCTTTTCCGACAGCCGCTGAGTACCATGATAAAAATAACTAAATGAGTCAGTTTGACTCCCAAATGTGTCACCCGTGGCCCTCGATCTCTTGGCAGTCGATGCCAGTTTTTGTATCTCCTCCGGGTTTGAGGACCTCGGGAAGAAACCCGACCTGAGGAGCCTAGTGTAAAAAGGTATGAGACACAGGACGTGGTATGAGGAATGATCCCTTCCGAGCTACCATCCTTCTTGATGGACGCCTGGTGACAGGTACTGTGGTGACATAACAATTCCCAGTATACAGCAACAAAACCCGGGAACTGTCGTTCCAAATCCTCGAACTCTTCGTTCGTAGGGGTGTACACTTCAAAGACTTCGTCCCCCCAGGACAGCTTAGAAATGACGTACATCTCGTGAGAGCGAGTCCCAGCTCCCCTCCAGGCGTGAAAAAGGTTTCCGTCCGCCGGTTGTACATCTCTAGGAGAGCCAACAATGCTTATTTATGGGTAGACCATGACAGGCCCCGAATGGCGTGGTAGAGGCCGATCTCACGCAGGGGAGTCTCATACTTCTGCAGAATCCACGTGGTCAAGTTGGCCCACGCAGCGATGGGGTTTATCCAATTTAGTAGCGCCAACCGACCGACGGGATAGGACCCCTTCCGAGCAAGCTGGTTCAAGAAGGTGTCAGCTTGAGAGAACGTGAAATTGGGACCCGATACATTTATGAAGGTACCCGGAGCCAGCCCCATCACGTACCGACTGATCGGTTCCCTTTCCGCATACGCTGACCCCAAATTTATGTTAATGGATGTTACGGACAATCATCCCCGACTTGCTTGGGGTCAAGGAGTCCACCATTTTTGTCCAGCGGTAACATGTTGAACCATGATAGAGAAAAATGACGCTCTATCGAAGGGATATGGATCGCCATCCCATCAAGAGTAATGTCCCAACTCTCGGATATATCCAGCACTCAGGGGTTCTTCACAGTCAAGGAATCCCCAAAGAGGAATGCCGGCTTCAGGTATTTTCCCTCCAATTGCCCCGAGTTCATCATGGCAGAAAAAGTAGAAGGGCTGGTTCCTGATAGCATTCAGCCTCTCCAAAGGCTCATCTGTGGGAAGCTGATTCGCCATATATTGGACTAAGTGGTCGAATCACACCCACAGATTGGGCCGAACCTACCAGGGGTTCTTCTACTGGATTGACTGGAAGATTCACTAAAAAAGGACAAAAAAACAAAGTTAGAAGATGGCCGGGTAAAACCAACTTAGTGTTTATAAGCTTATGCGGCTCGTACAGCGCGGCCTCATGCGACCCAGTTCAGGTGAGCTTATGCGGCTCGACCTAGTGCAGCCTCATGCGGCCCAGTTCAGATGAGCTTATGCGGCTCGGCTTAGCGCAGCTTCATGCGGCACTGTTTCGATAGAGCTTATGCGTTCTGCTTAGCAGAGCCTTATGCGGCCCAGTCCAGATGAGCTTATGTGGCACGGCTTAGCGGAGCCTTATACGACACCGTTCAAAGGGGGGCTTATACGGTCCTGATTGATGGGGCTTCATGCGACTCAGTTTAGAGGGACTTATGCGGTTATGTTCCACGGGTCCTTATGCGAGTTAGTTTGCAAAGTGCTTATGCGGCCGCTAGACAACTCTCATGCGGCTCGGACATAGGGTATACCCCCGTACGGCTCGGACATGGGACGTACATGCGACACATACAACTTGAACGGTTCAATAAGACGAAGAAGGCCCGCGCATAAAATATGCGACATAGCCATGATGGGTAGGTTCTGAGTTCATGCAATTTCCTTACCAACAATGGCGGGGTGAACGTCGGAATGAACTTCAGGCGCCGCAATTGACGCAGAAGCCACTCCTTTACCCTTCGCCTCAGCCTTGGAAGTCTTAGGGGCCATCGATGATCGGAGAAGAAGAAGAAGAAGAAGACGACAGCTAGGGCAAGAAAAGCTTGAATTGATGAAAAAAGTAAAGAGTTTCTCCCTAAAAATTACCCTTATTTATAGGCAAACAAGGGGGGCACGTGGATCGATGAAACGCTTCGGATTATGTGCAGCAGACAAAACCGACCCTTATGATTTTATCTTCTCTTATGTAGAAGATTCATCAAGGCAAAAATCCAAGTATTTAATAAACCGACTCTTGGGATTCACCCCAAAAGGCGGCTTTAAATCTAAAACAAATCAAGGGCAATTAATGAGACACATATATGGCAGAGAGGACCACATGCGGCCAGAACAGTCCATGCGGCTAGGAAGTCCATGCATCTAGGCAGTCCATACGGCCAGGAAGTCCATGCGGCTAGGAAGTCCATACGGCTAGGAAGTCCATGCGGCCAGAACATCCTATGCGGCCAGAAGCTTATGTGGACATAGTCATGCTTCTTATTCAAAGTATTTCAATTTTAAAATTGAAAACTTTGAAGGGGGTCTTGTAGAAGCATGAAAAAGAATAGAAAAACCCATGCGGCCCAAAACAGAGGAGTCTCATGCAGTTCAAAGGATCTATTAAGCTTCATGCGGCTCAGGTGTCCTTTAGAGCTTCATGCGGCTCAAAATCCTTCAGAGCCTCATGCGGCTCAGAAATCCCCAATAGCTCCATACGGCTCGGGTAAAAGCCACGTACAACTGGCTATCAAGCAGCGGCCTCATTTAATATTCTGACAACACGGCTGCTCTGACATAAAGGTGAATTAACAGCTCTGACATAAAGCTGCAATGATGACTCTGACATAATGGCATGCTCCTTGGGGAACGAAAAAAATCTTTATGGCTGGCACGATCCACTAAATCCGAAGCTCCCTATGCGGATACCATCCTTCATACAGCAGCCACTCCCATGCGGCTGCTACTCCCATGCGGCTCGGATCGTGGGGCCACCCTCATGCGGCTCCGATTTTGGGAAGCCACTCCCATGCGGCTGCTACTCCCATGCGACTGCTACTCCCATGCGGCTTGGATCGTGGGGGCCACCCTCATGTGGCTCCATTTTGGGAAGCCACACACATGCGGCTCTGACACGTGGCCACCCTTATGCAGTTCGGTTGGGGGCTACCTCCCATGCTGCTGCTATTCCCACGCTGCTCGGATCATGGGGGCCACCCTCATGCGGCTCGGATTATAGACTTCCATATGGTTCAGATAAGGCCACCCTTATGCGGCTCCGACACGAGGCCACACTCATACGGCCCAACTATGATAGTCTTTTATGCGGCTCGTAGTAGTTGGGACACGTGGCAGAAGCTGATCAAATCTCAACAATCTAGATTTATGGCAATCGATATAACAGGCAGTTGGACACGTGGTAGAAGATTGACCAAGATTTATTCACTCGGATTTGCTGATATCAACAAATCATCATGATACAGATTTGTTACAATCAACATTAACTGCCCATGTAGATTTGTTAAAATCAACATTAATTACCCATGCAAATTTGGTGCAATCAATATTAAATGCCCAGATTTGTTACAATCAATATCGACAACCCAGATTAAATTCTAATAAATAAGATCAAGGCAAATCGTAACCAATCCCTAACCGCCCACTTTTGAAGGAGCAATCATTGTAAACCCTACTTATCAAACTCCACTCCTATAAATAGCAATGTGCCATTCCTTTGCAAAAGAAGAGACCAGACAGAGAGACACAGAGGCACACACAAAGAGAGCGACGGTGCACAGAAGAGTCTCCCGCACATCCCGAGAGCATTTCTTCATCCGAGCCAAGGCTACGTCCGATCGTCCAAGGAGTAAGACAGAGTTGATAGCAATCTCTCGAGCCTCTACCATCACCATCCAAAAAACTAAACAATTGTACTTAGATTGCTGTACCTAGGTTTTCGTCCCTAGGTTTTCTTTGTACGAGCGAGTTTGTGTTGTGAAGTAAAAGTCCATCCTCCCATAAAACTGTTCTGTTCTTTTATAATCAAGGGCAAACAATCATATAGTTACTTACAGTTCTCTATTATCATATAGATAGCTTTTGTTTATCAGATTCTCTCTTCCTCTCATATTTATTTCTTACAGTATTTTACGTATCTTATTTTATAGCATGCTTTACATTTTCTGTCATGGTATGAACTGCGAGAGATGTATTGTGCTCGTTCCCGTCCTGATTGGACTATTAAAAATATTACAGGTGATGAGGAAGAGTTCTGCCCTACCTATTATGGTACTGGCTTAGATGACACCGGTGACTTGGACTTTCAAGAGGATCCAACAATTGCTGAAGACTTGTCCATTATCTAGTTTAAACTTCTAGACTAGTTTTTAGATGTTTGTCTTTGAGATGTACTTGAGTTATTTGGATTTGATGTTATTTATACATCCAAACTTATTAACTTTCAGTTGTAGTTCTTTGTTGAGATTTTATCAATCTTTTATCTCTTTATTTCATCTTAGATTCTATGATTGAGTTGTACTTTATATGTTGTCCTCCTTTTGTAGAGTATATCATTATACAGGTACAGTTATATGTTAGATGTTTGTAACCGAGGACATTATTCTACCGCCGATACTGCGACATAGGCTGGACGTACCCACTTATTGTACCCTTACTGGGTGCGGGACACGTTTTTAGTAGTGGCCCATCAGGTCAGTTACCGATGCCTTGAGCAGGTATCCGGTAGCTATGTGTTTGACGATGGATGGTCACTTGTTAGCAACCAGAGGAGGTCTGTAGGGGTAATCTTTCGCCATGTCAGCTGAGGATGCGAAGGCAGTAGGAGATCTGAAAGCAGGTTCTATTCTTTTTGACTCTTTTTCTGCATTCGCTTTGTTTGATTCGGGGCTTCCCATAGCTTTGTGTCTGTATCATTTTCTATTAGATACCATCTATCTTCTAAATTGTTGCCTAGGACTTACAAGATCACGACTGGGGGTGGTATCATCCTCGTCAATGATATTTGTAAGGATCGGAGAGTAGTGTTAGGAGGCCAAGAACAGGATGTGAGTCTGCTCATAATGTCATTACCAAACTATGACAATATACTCGGGATAGATTGGTTGAGCAGGCACCATACCAGTATATATTGTCACGGTGGTAGAGTTCTTTTCAGAGTATCAGGAGTTGAGATGCATTTGTGGGGACATCAGTATGAGTTAAAGGATATGAGGCAGGGCATTGACAATGCCTATTAGCTTGCCATGTAGCAGTGAAAATGTGAATGCCCAACGCAGAGAGGCAGATACAGCCGTACCAGCCAAGGACATCGAACACTCAGGACTTTCCAAAGATAAGGTCGCAGGACTTCAAGGGTAATAGGGTATCCTGTATGCCGACGACTGGATCGAACATATAGAGGAGATCTTTCGCCTCACGGAGATACCAGCTAGACTTCAGATAGAGGCAACGGACAGCCACATGCAGGACCTTGCCCGTACATAGTACCAGATCGAACCTAGGGTTGGTACAGAGGGGCAGATATGAGAGGCTTTCAAGAAGCTTTTCAAGGAGAAGTTCTTCCCTGACACAGCACTTGGCACCTTGGAGACGCAGTTTGAGAACCTGGTTTAAAGGAACTAGACAGTAGAGGAGTATGCCGGAGAGTTCTGTCGCCTGGGCAGATTCGTTGAGGACCTTAGCGAGATGGAGAGGGCTAGGAGATTCCTGAAAGGATCATTTGCACTTGGTGTTTGCATACATAACAGTTTCCAGGCCAGCAATGAGATGTCACCATTCGAGGCGTTGTATAGGCGTAGATGTCATACTCCCTTGTCTTGTGATGACGTTGGAGAACGAGCTTTATTGGGACCTGAGATGGTTGTTGACGCAGCCAAAAAGGTGAAGCTTATCAGAGATCGACTTCGTGTTGCTCAAGACAGACAGCGACATTGATCCAATAGTCACGAAGACCTTTGGAGTTTGAGGTACAACTTAGACTTAGGATTAGGATTTTGTTTTTGTGATTTTGTTTGATCATGTGATTGTTATAGTTAAGTTTGAGACCATGTTTATGCTAGGTTGGAAATCTGGTGTTGCTGAGGATATCTCCGACACGAGGCACTATTCGCTTCGGTGGAGGTGGAAAGCTTAGCCCGCGTTTCATCGGACCTTTCGTTATCAGTGGAAGAGTCGATTACGTGTCATATAGACTGGACTTGCTACCTGCATTAGAGGGAGTCCACAGTGTATTTTTGTCGCAGTTGAAACGGTATATGGCAGATCCCAGCCATATACTGGATCATTCCGAGATCGAGGTAGGCCCTATCTTCGTTATCCAGAACAACCTGCGGAGATTCTGGATCGACGGAAGAAGGTGTTGAGAAACCAGACGATACCCTTGGTTCACGTCGTATGAAGGCATCACTCTCCAGGTGAGTCTACCTGGGAGAGGGATGATAAGATGTGCGAGGAATACCCTTATCTTTTTCAGTCTTGAGGTATAATTTTTCTATCCTTCTCATCTGTTCAGTTTTATCTTTAATTTCGAGGACAAAATTATTTTAAGAAGGGTAGATTTGTCACTCCACTTTTCTAATTAGGGGTATTTTAGTCATTGTGTGCTAAGTTAAATTTTTATTATTTTATTATTATATTGATTGGTGTTCAGTCCTCGATTAGTATTTTTGGTAGTAGAAGATGGTTTAAACTTAGTCAACCTTGATTAGAATACTAACCATGTGATTAGAATCCTATTTAGTAATTTATTAGATTTTAATTTAGATCATTAGCCCTTATTAGGAAACAAATTAAATCATTTTCTGGCTACTTTTACATATAGCTTTTGGCCTTTTTGCTAATGGGCTTTATATGAACTTTAAGTACTTGGTGGCCCATACTAAACCCTAACCTAACCCTAGCTATCCCCTGGCCGGCCAAACAGCAGCAACCCTCTCTTGGAGTCATAAAACTTGTAGCTCAAGTTTCTCAAACCCTAAAATTATTCTTCCTTCTCATCCAAAAGTCCAACTTTCTCATTTCTCATCCAAATCCATCCAAACAAGTGCATTAGGATCGTTGGGAGGAGAGGAACCTACTGGAGACTTGCTATCAAGGAATCGGAGGCGTTGGACTGGAGGAAATCGGCATCGACGCATTTGGAGGCTCATTTTATTTAGATATTGACTCTCAATAGGTAAACCCTTCTAAACACCTATAAATTCTAATTTTTCTTCATAGATGAATCCATATAGGTACCCCCGAAACTATACATGATGTGTAGTAGGTTTTCATAGCCGTTTGATAGGCGTATCGAACGCGTGTCGGTGTATTGGGACACGTATTCGACGAAATATCGCTTAGAATTAAAGTTCGTATTTTTTATTCTATTTTCACGAATTTGTTGCTGTGTATATTTGAAACAACTTTCGTGAAGATAGATCTCGATTTGACACATTTTCGGTGTCCAAATCGGATACGGATACGCGTGCACGAGGCCCGTGCACAGCCCCGTGCATGCCCTGTTGTTCGAGTGTCATAACTCGCGCATAGGACACGATTTCATGTAAAATTTGATAGACATATGGGGGAAAGCTCTGCCCACATGCTCCTAAAATTTGATGGGGTTTTATGGAGTGTGCACGGAGAAATCCAATGCGCACAGATTCGGCCTACTGTGCACGCGTGCGAGAAATTGCCACTGACACTGCCTTCGTTCGCGACACGACGCGACGAGGAATCATTCCAGAAACATGGACACGTAGCCCTAGACCTAGTCTAGCCCTAGACCTGACCCTGTGACACAACATAGCTCATGTCGTGAGCCCCGGGGCTCGACACGTGCCCACGAGGTCACGCACGTGCACGCATAGCCACGCGGGAAACGCGTGTCTAGCGACACATGGACACAACGTGGTGACTTGTTAGTGTGTTGTACACCTAGACCTAGACCCCACCTAGCTATGCACAAGCACGAGGCTCCTCGTGTGCGTATGGCATTCTATCGAGTACGGCATGTGCCCACGGGCACGTTTCCATACACGCGTGTAGGGACTCTTCTAATACCCACTGATTGGACTTAATACGGACGCGGGTTCGACTCTGTGAGGACACATGCATGACACCACATACACCCCTTCATGTTTTCCAGTTTCATGAAGTATAGCTTTGTATTTTTTTTTGATATGTGGGTTGGGTTCTTGAGTAATGAGTTGGTTTTAGAGTTATGAGTTTAGATATTTAGTTGAGTTTAAACTCAGATTTCCTAAGATGGTACAGGTTATATGAACTTTAAGTTTAGGTTATATGAAATCTAAGTTTAGGTTATATGATATGGTATTGATTTGGGATTTTGTTTGTGTTGAGTTGTGTTTTGAACTTTCAGTTTAGGTTTGATACTTGAGATCTTCTTATGGATGCGATACTCAATCCTGAGATTGAGTTAAACTCAGTTTTTCCTGAGTTTACTTGGTTGCTTAAGTTGAATCCATTTAGACCTTGCTTTGGGTTTTCAATTTGGGGTTGAATATGGAATGTTAGTTAGGTATTTGTTTTGGTTTATGGATTACGAGTTTAGGTTTGAAATTGGGTTGTATCTCAATTTTCGGAGATTGAACATAGGTGTGGGTTTACATGTTGCATTGGGATTGGATTGAGTTTTAGGTGATAGTTGTATATATAGTTTCTATGTATATAATTATAATTAGAGTCATACACAAATAGCTTGTGTATACATAGGCTTTACTTGGCCCTCTAGCCAATCTCAGTTTTCTGAGATTTAGCACCACAACAGCCCCTACACAACAGTACACACACACACACATGCTTTCTTCTTTCCTTCTATTATATACAGTATGTATATATATGTATATATATCCTAATGTATATATGTATCCTAATGTTATATATATATATAATATATATTATATATATATAGATATATATATATATATATATATATATATAATATATATCTATATATATATATATTTTTATAATTATATATATATATATAGATATATATATATATAATATAATATATATATTTTATATATATATATATATATATATATATATATATATATAATATATATATATAATATATATATATTAATTATATATATTTATATATAATATATAATAGATAATATATATATATATTATTATTATTAAAATATATATATAATATAATATAAATATA